>RJWJ010029613.1:0-2500 GCA_004363605.1 Indri indri | reverse complement strand
CATTCCCAATAGCATCCAAATGAAAGGAAACAATCTCATATTCTATAATTAAGCAACACCAAGCATGCAACAGGCAGGAGGCGTTACGGGGAGAGGGTAGGGTCCTGGGTAAAAGACTGAGGCCTGAGCCCCCAAGCCACCGTCTCCCCTCCTTAAACAAAATCTGTCTTTCTGGAAAATTCCAATGTGTTTGACAGATTTGCTCCATTGGGGATCCTCCGCTCCCCATTTGAAAGGAAACCACTTCTGGGGTGTGCAGAGCAATTCTATACACCATGTGCTGTAGAAGGCTAGGCTAGTTCCTTTCTTTTAATTTTTTTTCCCCTTAACAGGAGAGGGTTTGAAGAATTGTTTCTACCATGGATACCAGAGAGGGGAATTTTAAGTAGGCAGAATGTAATCACCCAAATTGGAATTCAGCCAGGACACTGCCAGGGCAATTACTCCTCCTCTCGTGCTAAATACCAGGGGAACGTAAATGACCTGCAGTTCTGCACCCCCATTCAAGCACAGGGGCTCCCGGGGGGGCAGGGAGCCCTGAGCTCACCTGGGGCAGACACGCAGCTCCTCCCTGCCGCCTCCAGCTTGTCCCTATCTCCAACCTGCCCTGCACCAGGTTTCTGGAATTCAAACTGTTTAAAGCAGAGGTCAGAAATGAATTTTTTAAATAACAGCTCCCATTGTGGAGTGCCTTCCCCCTCCCAGGCCCTGCGTTAGGGGTTCCCTGTGTCCTACATGATGCAGTCAACACCCCCCCCACCCCACAACAACTCTGACCCTGGGGAGGCTGCTTCTCTTATCTCCACCTCCTCAGCCCAAAACTGAGGACCAAAGAGGTCGTAACCTGCCTGAGGTCGCACACTGGGGTTCCAGCATTGTCAGACCCCAGACCTCAGCTCCATCTCTTCTTCGAGGGAAAAAGAAGAGACACCTCTGCTTCTACTTCCTCCTGGAGCAGATTTCTCTTTGAAGGCAAGGATTGATTTTTTTAAAATAGGTTCTCAATAGTGTAAGTAAGGCTATAACGAGCATCCTTGGTATACTCGTCTTTGCACACTTCTCTGATTATGTCCTTATGGTAATTTCCTAGCAGTGGAATTGCTGGTTCAAAGGAAATGCACATTTTAAGAAACGATATGTTATCAAATGGCTCTCTGCAAAGACCCACAGGCCAGCCAGTCACGAGTGGGTGTGCTCCTGAAGCTGTGGTTCTCTTAAACCTTAGTGTCCACACGTTCCGATTCCACGTTGATTAAGTAAAGGTACTCCCAGCATCTCTCCCAGGCCATTTGCCCTAGGGATTCCTGTGGGCCCTCCCAATGAGCGGGACACCTGACCATCACAACTGTGTTTCATCGGTGGTTTTATATGTATCTGTTGATTCTTTCAACTGGACAGGGAGCTTGCCGAAGTCAGGAATGACGTTTTATGCATTTCTATAACCCCGGAACCCGACACAGGGCCTTGCACACAGAAATGGCTCCACGAATGCGCGCGCTCGTGAGTTTGCAAAGCCTGCGGTTATTCGAATGGGGAATGCACTCATGCTGAACGCAAGGCGGTGTGGGAGGCGGAAACAAACACAGGAGTTAGAGTCAAGGCCACTGAGGTTCCGATTCCTCCTCTACCGCAGCCTGGCGGTGTGGCCCTCGAGCAGAGTCACACAGCGCAGTAGAGTCTCGCCCTCCTCGTACACAAAATGGAGCTAACGGTACCTGCCTTGCGACGCTGCTGTCGGGACCGAAGGTCAAGTGCGGTAAACACCTGGCTCTGAATTTCAGCCTCCTGGTTCCTATTCACGGCAGTCCCATGACTAACCAGTGGAAAACGGATCATAATATGCTGAGTTTTTCATAACGCAAAGTCCATTCAATTTGGAGGGCTGTCCTTTATTCTGAGATGATGTCATTTCTACTGTTTTTACTGTTAAAACATCCTTTTGTTTATGAAATGATGGTGGCGGTGGTACATGGGAAGTTGTTTTTTTCTTCCTACAGTCTCGACTTGACAAAATCCCAAAGTTGGCAACTCTCTATTAGCCCCACTCACCCCAATTTGGTTTCATATTTTTCCAGTTCATGAACATAAAGGGCTTAGAACAAACGGCTCAGGCTACAGCTTCCTTCAGATTTCTGATCGAATACCCCAATTCCAAACCTTTATTGAAGGCAAGAGAGAGAATTTGGAGGCAAAAAAGCAAATGTGCCACAGAAAACTGCTCACACTTATTTTTGGGTAATACAAAGAATAAAATGAGTATCTATTTTTTTAGAACGAAAGTGTGAGGATTTTTGAGTCCGCGTGTTGTTCCTCTGGCAGCCGCGACCTTGCGGGCTCAGCCCCACGCCACAGTCACAATCGCTCTCTGTTTTGCACCCTCCTGGCCTCACTGTCCATCCTCCTCGACTCCACGTGGCTTCTCCAGCTTTTCGTCATCCACCTTACGAGCTGCTTTAGTCCCCCAAGGCTCCTGACTGCTCCTAAAAATCAAATCTACCCA
>RJWJ010029612.1:0-20488 GCA_004363605.1 Indri indri | reverse complement strand
AGCTGTTCTGTAAAGCTGAGTTGTCTCAGAGCTGGACGAGGACAGCCCTGTACCTGTCTCTGGGATGCCTGGAAGTGTGATGCTGAACCGTGGCCAAGAGAAGGACGGGGTGGATTTATACTGTGATGTTTAAGGGTTGAAACTCCCTTGAAGGCACCCGAGACTAGCTTCACTAGTTAGTTTAAGGCTATGTAGAGATTGATGGCTTAACTAGTTTAACTGATTACACAGTTTGGCTTGACTAATTGACTAGAGAATAAAAGACCCTTCTAGAAACTTTGCCTGGGCTTCCCTGAATTAATATCTATCTATTTACGTATATATATAATGGAGCTTCAAAATCCCTGCCCTGGGTGGATGAGACAGGCTTCTGAGCGGTGGTGCCTAGCCGTCTCTCAGGCCCCTGATTAACTTTCCTGCTGTGTCATGTCCTTTATCTTGATTAGAGCCTTTGTTAATACATCACATGGAGTCCTGCAATCTCCTCAGTTATCCAACCCATTGCAATTGGCACATCCATACAATGGAGTATTTTCCAAAAAAAAAAAAAAAATTAAGTCTCCATGCTTTGTCCTTGAAAGTATTTATGATATATTAAATGGAAAACCAAGTTGCAGAGAAATAAATTTTAAAAGAGGAAGAAAAAAAAGAAAAGGCAAGGATGCCCACGTTTGTGTGGAGGAAGGTGTGCGAGGAGGCATCCGTTAGGACTCCTTACCTTGAGAAAAGGAAAGAGTGTCAGCTCTCACCTGCGCACCTGCTTGTCTTGTTGGAAACGTGTTGATTTTGTTATTTGATAGAAAACATCGTTGGGTGAATGTTTATTTAAACGTTTGTTAGATTTGTACATTGTTTGCAGCAGGACACATTTTCCGAAATCTCTCTTCAATAATGAGTTGAGGGGCGTTCGGTTAGAGAGTAGGAGAAGGTACGGTTTGGGTAGACCCAGGGAGCCGCAAAAGGGGAAAGAGTGAAGCAGGTTTGATGTGGAGAGAGAAGTGATCAGAGCAAGGCTGGGGGAAAATGGGCAGGTATAGAGATGGAGAAAGGCAGCAGATTTGGAGGACCATTTCCAGTGGTTTTCCGTGGCAGTGCCACTGACTTCCACGGTCCCAGCGGCATGATCTGTGGGCCTGAGAAGCTTGTTGTGATGCTTCTGTGGATGTTAAGTGGAATCCAGTAGAATGGGTCAGGGGTGTTTTCAGATGTGAACTAACAAACATCTGCGAAGTGGCAACATTTCAGGGAGGGCTAATTTAAATCACAGAGTGGGAAGGGGCGGCCCTGAGCAGACATCACAGAACAGGTTGTGTTCGGGCAGCTGATGGTTACGTAACCATTTCCAACTGCTCACGCCGAAAATCATTTTAGTAACTTATAAAACTGAGACGTCTATTTTAAGCAAATGCTTAAATAGTTCATTGGCATCTTTTATGTTGCTACTTTTTATTTAGTTATAATCCACGTACTATAAAATTTGCCATTAAAGTATACAGTTCAGTGGTTTCTAGTGTATCCATAAGGTTATACGTCATCACCATAACCTAATTCCAGAAGATTTTCATCACTCTAAAAAGAAAATGCACACACGTAGCAGTCTTATTCCTTTCTTTCCTTGAGCCCCTGGCAACCACTGATCTACATTCCGTTTCTGTGGATTTGTCTAATCTAGACATGTTATGTAAATGGGCTCATACATACGTGGCTTTCTGTGTCTGGCTTCTTTCACTTACGTATCTTCAAGGTTCCTCCGAGCTGTTGTATCAGCACTTCATTGCTTTACATGGATGAGTGACCTTCCATTGAATGGATATACCATTTTTTGTTTCTCCAGTCATCAGTCAGCAGACATTTGGGTTGTTTCTGCTCTTTGGCTGTTAGGAATAATGCTGCCGTGAACATTCTTGTGCAAGTTTTGTGTGAACATACGTTTTCGGTTCTCTGTACTGGAATTTCTAGGTCCTGCGATAACTGTGCTTACCTTTTTGAGGAACTGCCAGAGTGTTCTCCTAATATAGCGATGCATAAATATCATGTGCATGTTGTTTTTAGCATGCAATCCACTAGGGATTGGGCTTGTAGCTTTAGTAAATCTATACAACTATTACTATGGTTTCACATGATCCTGGACATGTAGGAATGTGAGTAGACCCAGCATTTCTCCAGCAAGTGCTTACCGAGCACCTTTTTATCTCTGCGTCTCAACACTGGCGCCGTGACAGCGAGTGGAACGCAGAAGGTTCCTGTTGTCGCGGATCTTACAGTCTGGGGGAGGAGACAGCCCTTAAATAATCCTCTCTTGACTAAGTACAGAGTGGGGCTGTGATAAGTGCTCTGAAGGGAACATGCAGGGAGCCCATTTAGACCGGGGTAGCGGCGAAGGGCGGGTGTCAACACGGTGTCCCCCGAGAAAGTGGTGTCAAAGCTGAGGTCCGGAAGACGTGTAGAAGTCAGCTAGGTGAGGATGGAGGAAAAGAGTGTTCCGGGCGTGGGAACGTGCAGAGGATTCGAGGCAGGAGAAAGCAGGGTGCTCTCACCACAGCGTGGGCAGGGCGTGGAGGGAGGGGCGAGATGCGTGCTGGGGAGTGGGCTGGAGCTGCTTCATAGAAGGCCTTGCAGATATCTGGGCTTATTTTATGAGCCTAAGGGAGCCAGTTGAAGAGTTTTAAGCAAGGGGTGACCTAATGTTTTGAGTGTGTGTGTATGGGTTGATACATAACTATTACATATATGTAAAATCATTGTATACAGTCATTATAGCTACACGGTAGAAACTAAATCTGGAAGAGATCAAGAACGAATGATGAAACTAGCGGGGAGGCCAATACAGACCCAACACGAGAAATGCGTTCACGGAGGCGGATACAGGCTCCAACTGGCAGAAAGTGGTTTCATGGACTAGGGGTGCTGGTGTCGATGGTGGGGAGATTAAAAATATTGGCAAAATTAGAGATGCTTAGGGCATAAAATCAACAGGACAATTTTAGTAGTAAAAGTTATTCCAGATTTTTGAATACTTTTTTGTATGATAGCAGAAGAGTTTAAAAACAAAGAGACGAACAGTTAGGCATATGAGCGTAATAAAACAGCCCTAAATCGTAATACAGCATTATTAACAAAGAGAAATTAAGTTGCTTGGAAAGTATGGCTACAAAAATGTCAAAAGAGCAGTTTGAAAACTGTACCCAAACTAATAAATGAATTTAATGAAGTTACAATATGACAAGGTCATTGTACAAAAGTTTAATGCATTCCTGTATACTACCAGTGACTGGAAAATGGAATAAAAAGTACCGTTTATAATATTAAGAAAACATATCAAATATCAAGAAATAAATCTAATGAAAGACCCATTCACTGCAAACTACATAACATATCTGAGAAAAATTAATGGAGATGTAAATAAACGAAGAGATACAACTTGTCCATGAATTGAAAGACTTGAGCCCCAAATCAAATGCCAGGAAGTTTTGGGGTTTTTTGGTATTTTGTTTTAAGAATTGATAATTTGATTCTAAAATTTATATGGAAATGCAAAAACTCAGAATAGTCAAAGTTGGAGAACTTACACTACCTAATTCCAAGACTTGCCATAAAGTTGCAATAATCAATATGGTGCGTAGTGGTGTGAAGATACACACATCGATTGATGGAGTGAATGCAGAATAGTCCATCATAGTGCTGTGTCGATTTGACGGGGGAAAGAATCTTTTCAACAGAATCTCAGATAAGTTGACTGAAAGTGCAATACAAAAATACATGCATACTGTATGATTCTGTATCTTGCTCCGAGCGGCGGATACACAGGTGTTTATAACAAATCCATCACCTCCTATACATATCATTCTTTGTCGTAAGAACCTTTAAGATCTACTCTCTCAGTAATTTTTTTTTTTTTTTTGAGACAGAGTCTCACTCTCTCGCCCTGGCTAGAGTGAGTGCCGTGGCGTCAGCCTAGCTCACAGCAACCTCAAACGCCTGGGCTCAAGCGATCCTCCTGCCTCAGCCTCCCGAGTAGCTGGGACTACAGGCATGCACCACCATGCCTGGCTAATTTTTTCTATATATTTTGAGTTGTCCAGATAATTTGTTTCAATTTTTTTTTTTTTAGTAGATACAGGGTCTCGCTCTTGCTCAGGCTGGTCTCAAACTCCTGAGCTCAAACGATCCGCCCACCTCGGCCTCCCAGAGTGATAGGATTACAGGCGTGAGCCACCGCGCCCGGCCTCTCAGTAATTTTTAAGCATGCAACGTATTTTTATTAACCACAGTCACCGTGCTGTGCAGCGGACCTCCAGAACTTACTCATCCTATCTAACCTGAAGTCTTTATTTTCATGCAAATCTCTTCATTTTAGGACTATTGGACATTGAAAAAATAAGTATTGCAATTGGGAGAGTGTTTACTAATACAAGATAGGATCAGAAGGAAATGGCAGTATAGAGCTCTAGATTCTATTAAACAATTTTTTCTAATTTAAATTCATGCAAACTTACAGCCCAGTCATCCAGTTTCAGCTGATCTTGGGTATGGTTGATTCGAACAGCACTTCATCAGCTCTCTTCGTTGAGTGCTTATCATGTTGTAGCCACTGGGTTAGTGACTAAAGGGGAGAGAGCTCTTATTTATTCTCTATTCTTCATAACAACCGATTTTGACGATAATGCTATTGGACCCCCGGCAGAAACAGCACCTCTGGTTTTGTTTTTTTTTTTTTACCAGCAGCTGTTTTTACTCTGAGTCACATTGCTTCACCCCCGTCCCACTCGATGAGCAACGTTGAGGAGGAGATTTACTTCTGAGATCAGTTTGGGTGAACTCTACAGGCATTAGGGTTTTGTGTATTTGGATACAGTGACCAATTTTAGATGCCTGTGGTTCAAATCCTTGTCCCCTAACTGAGTACTGTAAAAATTGGAGCTTTAACTTATTTGCATGGAGATATTGTTCTGGAAATACTTTAGTTTTAACTCTTCAACTTGGAATTATTATTTTGCAAATTAATGAAATTGGTGCACCACAGTGCATGGAAGATATTCATTCATTCATGTTGCAAGCATTTGGATGTCCCGTTTGCCGGGATCACTGCAAGATGCAGGAAATAATGAAATGAATAAGCTACAACCCCTGTGTTCAGGGAATTTTAAAACACAAAAAGATATTTAGATTAAAATAATTTCTAATACTGGTTTTAAGGCCTCTTAGTAATTAACATTACATTTGCTATTGAACATCTGGGGGATTATTATCATAGCAATTCCTCTTTTCCAACATCAAAAGAAACTAAATCTAGTGGTTTTGCACCTATAAATTATTGCAAATATTTACTGAGTAGCTGCTTTGTGCCTGGTACTGTGCTATTTCCAGGCGGTACAGTGTTATAGCAAATACGAGCTTTGCCCTCGTGGAATTCACTGTCTGGATAATTTGTTGACGGGCCTTACTATATTGCTTTTCTTAAGTTCTGAGCACTGTGCTATCTACCTCACGTCATTCTCTTGTCCTGTTTTATTTGTTGGTGTCTGTTGGCATGTTCGGTATCATGCCACAGGCACCGAGCAGGGGGACGGTGCGCGGAGTAAGTTTACTGTTGTGAAACAGTAGTGGAACTAAGAATTCCCTTCTCGCTATCATAGCTGAACAGTAGCCTCTTGTACTTTTCTTCAGTAAACCAAATATAGAAAATTTGGGGGTTATTGCATTGTTATAAACTTAAAGGTGTAGTAGATTCTTTATCTGTTGGCTTTATGTGTTAAATTTTTACTAACCTACTGGAAACCTATAACTTCCATGCTTGTGATTCTCTTTTGTATTTTAAACATTGCTACTGTTACGGCATCTGAAATGCTTTCAAGCCCATCACTTCCTTTTCCACATTTTTATGGCTCTCTCCTCCAGCCAAGCCCAGTAATTCCTGTATGTACAGAAGAAAGCCCTTGGTAACACCAAAGAGATCGTCCTCTGTTAGTGTTCTTTAATCGTGGGAGCTAAATGTGCATTGGTTGTTTCTATTCTTTGTATAATTTTGCATATTCTCGCTATCATAATTTTAAAACTTGTAAGAATTGCTACTAGTTATTTTGTTTGAAGTTATTCATTAAAAATGGTCATTTCATTAGAAACAGCCTTTTCGTATTTAGTAAAAAAATGTTGTTAAAGATGTCACCTTTTCTCTTTCCAGTTTTGAGAAATGGTGCTTGGGAAATTGTTCACTGGGAAAAGGTATGCATTGATTTTTATTTTGTTCCAGGAGAAAAAATGCATAGAGATGTACACTAGTAGATGTAATTTTTGTATATAATATAAGCAAATGTCACAATTCCACTAATATGAAAGCTATTTAGTAATGTAAACATGCATGGAGTCTTCAGTTAGTCTCATCCATTTACTATTTCTGCAGTATTCTAAAAAGACTATTATTTTGAAAAATAATCCACAATTTTTGTTTCTTTCATAGTATATTTTGAGTACTGTTCTCATAGATTTTATTTAACCATGAACTGTTTTGCATTATAATTTTTTGCTTTAATCATCTACTGTCCAAGTAAAAATGCAAATTTGAGTTCTGATATTTTACTTTTATCCGTTTACCTCAAATTCATTTATTGAGACTAATCACATTTGCATACTGCTACTTCCTTTAAAACAAAAGTCTAACAAATTAAACATCATCTTCTAATGAACTGGAAGTCAGTTCGGTAATATCAGAGGTTAATTTGCACAGAAGACCTCTAACGTGGCAGTTATGAGTTGAGTGATAATTTAGCAAATGTTATTTAGGTGTTCATTCTTTTCAGACCTCACTTTCAAAGGGTAAGCAATTGTTATTAGTTCTCCCTTAGTTCTGGAAGATTTGACCTCTAGTCATTCACAAGTGAATAACTTTTATAACTTGGTAAAAGACTTTTTGGAGGCCGGGCTACTCTACCCAGGACTTTGTTTCCTGGGATGCCAGGATACTAAAGGTGTATCTCACAGGACAGTATCTTGTAGGACAATAGAGGTCTAACCCACACTTTGTTTGCATTCGAGTATTTCCAGCCAGTTTATGCCTGTGCTCTTGAGTCTACCTTGTGATGTTCATGCTCACCTTATATTCCTGTAAGAGATACCTTGTATCTCTCTCAATCAAAAACTAATTGCATTTTTTTGTTGATTTTAAATCAGTAGCTAGAATAGAGTCTGACATCTCCTCTTCCACATAGCTGAAAATTCACTGCTATCTTTACTGTGGTCTTTGACATAAAAGCAAAAAGAGGAACATATTTTGATTGTGCTTGCTTTATTTCTTTGGTAGTCATCTCTCAGAAGAGCAAGACAAAAAATAAACAAGCTAAAAACAATTTCAAAATAAGTTTCTTTTATGTTCTTGCCTGGCACTTATGGATTTAAACATTTTGGAGAGAAGATAGGATGTAATTAAGTAGGATAAATTGAATTTTATTATAAATTTTTTAACTAGGGTGGTCAGTGTAGTTTACGTAAGTATTAATACACATCCTGACAGATTTATATATCAGTTTCTTCTTACCTAGACTGTTTGCTCAGAAAATAAATAGTTATAAAGTCAGGAGATAACCATCTACTACTTTACTCTAAAATTAACCTTTAAAATGTCTTATTTCCTTAATAAACAATCATTATTTCAAAATCGTGCTAACTTACTTGGATTATTATAACTATTACTTTTTCTATTTTTGACAGACAAAAATTAAATCCCCAGCCATGCTCACCCATAATGATAGTGTTTCCAGTTGTCTTTGGAGATAAGTGCCACATCTAACCTGGGCATCCCATTTTGAGATACAGAGGAATAGAATTTAAAGTGTTGTCAAAAGTCATTTAGACAAAAGAGCTGAAGTTGTTTTAATATTCATAATTAGAATTAGATACCTAACTAAAATTAATAAAAGTTAAGTGATGAATTCATGATAAATATTTAGAAATTAACAGCATTCGTATGTTGGCAATATCAAGTTAGAAAATAAAGTGAAAAAGAAGTCTCATTCCCAGTGGCGTGTAGGGTGCTTACAAATAAATTTAAAACATGTGCATATGCTTTGTAAAGAAAGCATCCATGCTTTAAGTGTTAAAGATTCACCTGTTAATAAATGTATAAATACGTCATATTCCTAGAAAAAGTGAAAAATGAAATATTGTTTCAAATTATGGATGTAATGACAGGAACAGTATTATTTTTTCCTCAAGAATTTACTAAATTATTAATCTGCGTTGCAAAAATGAATAGTGAAAAAATAGAAGAATATTTTGGAAAAATGAAGAACTGTGCAAGATGAGCTGTAAGTAAGATGGAAAGCAAAATTAATTAAAACAGCACGGATGAGTTGTAAAAATAGACACCGATGAATGGAATAGCGTGGGATCTATTGGAGTAGTATGGAATAGAATTTAGTGCCCTGACATAAAGCCCATTTAATATTTGATAAAAGAGGCAAAAATAATTGTTAAAGGATTAACTAATCATGTTGGGATTGCAGATTAGCAATTTCAAGAAATAGTACTTGAATGTTTAGTTTATAGCTAAATTACAACCTACTGCAAAAATAATTTCCAACTGACTAAAAGTTAAATGTTTAAACATTGTTTTTGGAAAATATACAAATAGGATAAAGACTTTAACAATTATTTGGAGAACAGTATCTCAAGATCTATGGATTTTGATTATATAAATTTTAAAACTAACACACAACCAAAACCAACACAAATAAGTAGGCAGTGTATGTAAAATATTTGTACCAAATATGACAAAAGATTTAGGTCATTGTTATGTAAGTAGGAAATAAAAGTTGGTAATAAACAGGAAGAAATAAAATAATCAACCAGACTCAGTATAATATTCAACCAAATAATAAAAGTTACAAATTCGAACAAGATTGAAGTCTTATTTGCTATCTATTCAAAGCTTGTTATTTCAGAATTTTTATGAAATATTTCATTTATATGCTATTGTGGATTAGCAGTTTGACTATTCATATTGAGAACCATAAAAAGGGGATTCTGGGAATTTATCCCAAGAAAATTTCTACACGTATAAAAATGCTTTATTGTAGCATCATTTATAATAGTGAAAAATGAGAATACACGGATATACAACAACGGGGAAAGTATTTTATAAATAAGTTACGGCACTCTACACTCTTGTATATTTTGTGACAAGTAAAAGCTGTAATTTCACCTGCTGTGGCAATAAAAAAAAATTACACTGTTCATTTAATGAATACTTATTGAGTGTACATGCCAGGCGGTGAGCTCACAGCAGCAAGCAGGGCATAGAGAGGTCCCTATGTCATGGAATACAATCACAGGTGACAAGAACAAGACCTGAGGTCAGCTGTGTAAAAATGGCTGTTGGACCAAGTGGACAGGCACAAAAGCAGCCTGGCTTGTTGGGTGGCCAGATTGTGAGGCAGGTCTTTTCTTTGGCTTATATAATATTGTGTGCCATTAAAAATAAAATCGATAAACCAAAACCGAGATAGTGGTCACATGCCAAGGTAATGCGATACCTTAGTGCCAAGGGGCCTCACTTCTGGGTTCTTGCGTTGCCTGCCTGTCTGAATGTGTGGTCGCTGTGGCTGCTTTTTAATGGGCCTCCGGGGACCTGCAGATTTGCCCGCCCATCTAGTCACTCGTAGACTTCAGCTCTGAAAACAGTTCAGCTCTCCAATTGCTGCCCTGAAGCTTTTGCACTGTTCCAAGAGGTTACGTTGCAGGTATCTCGTTTTAAAAGAAAGCATCGCAGTCACAAAGCCCTGCGCAAGCAACTACGTCTCCACTCCTGACAGGCAGCAGCTGGCTTCATTGCCCCCCCGCCCCCACAAAGAGCGGTTCTTCGCATTGAGATGCAGCTGAGTGTCACTGCTTTTTAGATATATGCAGGCGGTGACTTTAGAGGAAGAATCTTGGAATCGGCAGATTCTTCTGGCATAGTGGAGACAGCGGGGGGCTGTGTGCATGTGCGAAAGTCTCTCTGTAAAGCTGCTTTAGTGCATGAAGTTTCCAGGACAAGATGTATTTCTTGGGATTGAGATTTTGCATCTCTAAAGATCCCTTAATGAAAATGTAGTTATACAGGGACCTAGGGTTGGACAAAAATAGTTGGATTTTTAAATCATTCTGTCAACTGCTTTGTCATGATGTTCCTCCAATTAGAATATGTGGTCAAAGCGTTTTTGCTATCTTGATGTCTTATGCACACAGCGGCTGGAAAGGGGATGCCATCTTAGAAGCTCAGAACCCCCAAAAGAGAAGTGCTCGGATGTCTTTTGAGAAATTGATCTCAAACGTAGACAGCGTAAGGGGTTAGGTTCCCTGCTTTCCTCGCAGAAGTGAAGTTTATCATTCGTGAATTTAGCATCCTTCAGTAAGAACTTCAGCTTTTAGCCAGCCCTAGGTTTTCCCATGTCTCTGGGGGAACTGCAGTATCCCATGTAAGCTGTTAATATTTTCTTGAGCTTAGTAACCACAAGCCTTTCTTTTATCTTACAATGAATGAAGATGTTAGAAATCAGCGCAATTTAAGGACTTTTTGTAAGTCCATTAGACTCTAACCCTGTAATATAAACAGGTGTGATGCTGATTTTATGAAGCATATGGTTTAACGGGGCACGAAACATTAGCACGCAGGAGGTAACAGAACAGTTACATGGTAACCTAAGAAGCATTGTCTGTAAGTGCCGTGATGACAGAGAATTTTTGATAGCTTATGTCCGTGCGTGCTATCCCAGCATGTTACTTTAAGGACCAGTTTGCATTCATACTTACAGTTTATTTTTCTTGCGTGCCCTTTTTCGAGGTAGTTGGATGCCAAGGTCCCTGATAATTGGTCAATTTCAGATAGTCCAGATTTCCCATTTCGGCTGAAATGAATTTTTTTTGAATCAAGGCATCCAGAGCTTCCCTCCCTGGGGAGTCAGCGTACGTACCGTAGATGAGAAGACAGCACCCCCCACCAACCTCCTGTGACCCTTTCTTCCCAGTGTATAAAACAGGACACAGTGGGCTGTTTCTGCAATAATTTTTTATTGTAATTCCATTAAAAATACTATTCTCTCCTTCCCCCCCAATAGTGTTATTTTAGCATTCAAGGACAAGTAGGAAAGGGGAAGAATAAAATAAAAAAGCATTAATTTAAAAAGGCTTTTCTTCCGCCTGCTAAGTAGTGAAACTTATTCTGAGGTTCATTTGTCTGCTGAGAGAGAAGGCACCTTCCATGATCTAATGGGAGTGGCTATGAGTGTAACTCGCTCAATTTAAGCCAAGTTGTTACTTAGCTGAAGTTGTGTTGTTTGCCAAACGCTAGGTGACAAGCCTGTCACTTATACTCTTAACAGTTTCTGGCTATGGTATGTCTTTAATTTGTCTCCATGTCACACTTAGAAAAATGCTAGCAGGTAGTGAAATAAAGAAATTAAGCTGTTTATTTTTAATTTAAAATACTGCGATAGTTCCGCTAAATTTGCTTATACCAAATCAAGCTTTGCCGACAGTCAGATGTGGGTTTGAGTCTAAGCTCTTCCACTGAACTATGATGATCTTGAGCAAATAACTTAATCTCAGACTCACTTTCTTCCTCTCTAAATTATGAATTTTAACTAGTCCTTATTTCAGAAGGTTCATTGTGAGGAATAATGGCGAGATACATGATAGTTTCTCCAGGCGTATTGAGAAACTGCATTAAGAAATTCTTTAAATAGGGTAAAAATTTCAATTGGTAAATTCCTCCTTTTTACTTGTGTGTCAAAGAGAGAATATGAGAAGTTGAGATGTCAGTTAAGTGGATAAAACGGAGAGTTTAATTTTGTTAAATTATATAGCTGATAAAACAAAAACATTCATTTTTTAGAGGATACCCCCAATCCTGGCCTCATCCATAGATAATTTCGTTCAGTTTTGTGAAGACAGGTGGTTCTCGTTTTGACTGTATTCTGTGCTTGAATGCAATAGGTTGTATATTTGTAACTATCTTTCCATGCAGATAATTAACCAATTCCCAGTTTTCTTTCAGGTAAATGTTGGAGATATAGTTATAATAAAAGGCAAAGAGTATATACCTGCTGACACTGTACTTCTCTCATCAAGGTAGAGATACCTGCTGATGCTACAGCAGTGTAGAGGACAGTTTCTCTACCCTGCATTGACCTGTGATTTCTCCAAGGAAATAAGGAATAAACGAAGAATTTGAAACCTCTTTAATTTTTATTTAAAAAATTGATTGGACTTAAAGGGCTCTTTCATGCTTGCCATTTAGAATAAGTGATAGGGAATGTACTTTATAATTCAAAAGTTACAATTAAGACTCTGTGTTCCTTCTGGATGTATCCAGATGCTTTTGTGTGCTCCACTAACTCTCAGATTTCCTGTCATTTATTTTATATAATACATGGATTGGGTTCTATTGACTTTATCTTTCAATCATGATCATCATAAATCCCTGCAAAGTTTCTTGATCATTATGGTGAAATGGTACAAAAAAAAAAAAATGGATGAATTCTTTTTTGTCATCATACGTTTTGAAATGCCAGACTCTTCCAACAAAAATTTACTTTGCTCTTTCTTTTAAGTTCTGTTACTTAATTTAGATGATTTTTGTTTTGCTCATATTTAAGATAGTCATGAATTAGTATTCAGAACATATGGCACTGTTACCCTTTAAAGAATGTGACTTTCAAATGGTTTTAGGTTTAAAAACTGTAAAACTGGTCCTCATAAATTGAGAAGAAATGTTTTTAGTATTTTAGAGGTTGTTTATCATCATTTCCTTGGACAGTTTTATTTGTAAAATCCACGTATAAATATGGACAGTGTCCTTTTTTTCAAAATTTATTTAATCAGGTCGTCATTTAAGGTGATTGGATTCATGACAAGTTAGTGAAACTTAATTGAGCAAATAAGACTCAACCAGATATTTATAGAAGTGAGTCTCCAGGCATTTGCAGGTAACTACAGGTAGTAATATTTCCACTTGTAGTTGGCATCTTTTTTGTGCCGTGTGCCTGTCGGTTTTTGTTTTTAGAAAAATCAATATGGATGTTTTTAAATCAACCTTTCTTTTCTTAGTTTCCTTTGCTTATAACTTTGGCAGGGTAAGTTTCTAAAACTGAAGCAAAGCTAACTGTCCGTACGTGGCCATGTGAGAATGAGGTCAAGAGTGAGCTTATTGTCATCTTCGCGGGTTCTGGGTGGTATCAGGTGTTAAATAGAGAGAGCTCTGCTTCGGAGGCAGAAAACCAGGATTCTTATTCTGGCTTGGTGATTTTGGACAAGCTATTAATGATAAATCACTCAGGCCTTGATTTCACATCTTTTACGTTGAGGAAGATGGATTAAATGAGCAAATTATAATATTCTCCGATTCTTCTTTTTGCTTAAGGTGATAAGGTTTAAGAGTGCCTAACAGAATGCTGTGCATTTAGTGATGCTGAGTCAAAGTTTGATAAACGTGTGGGGTGACTGGCCATACAAATGTTACACTCATGTGCCACATAATGACGCTTGGGTCAATGATGGACTGTATATGTGAAAGTCATCCCATGAGATTATAATGGAGCTGAAAAATTTCAATTGCACAAATCCTCACCACTGTGCTACCATTTCCTTACACCATTTGGTACAGCAACATAGACTGTACCGCATAGCCTAGCTGTGTAGTAGGCTGTACCATCCAGGTTTGCATAGTGCACTATATGATGTCTGCACAGCGACAAAATCGGCTAGCAATGTGTGTTCGTCTGTTTTGTGTTGCTATGAAGGGAATATCTGAGGCTGGGTAAGTTATGAAGGAAAGAGGTTTATTTGGCTCACAGTTCTGCAGACGGTAAGAAGCATTACACCAGCATCTGCTTCTGCTGAGGACTTCAGGGAGTTTCCAATCAAGACGGAAGGCAGAGGGGAAACAGGTGTGTCCCAGGGCGAGAGAAGGAGCAGAGAGAGAGGAAGGAGACGGCAGGCTCCTTTCAATAACCAGCACTTGCTGCAGGGAGCTAAAAAAGAAAGAACTCGTTATTTCGAGGAGGACACCAAGCCATTCATGAGGGATCCACCCCCCTAACCCGAACGCCTTCCGCAAGGCCCCACCTCCAACGCTTGGGGTCGAATTGCAGCATGAGATTTGGAGAGGACAGACATCCAGACCATTTCTCAGAACATATCCCTGTCATTAAGTGACACGTGACGGTATTTATATAAGAAAGTTCAAAATGGTAGAGAAGCGTTCTAGCAAGTTAAGAAAGTATTGATGTTTTCCTGATTAAACTCTTAGAGACATTATCAGAGACAGAACCGAATATGTCGAATCATTAATTATATTATTTATTTTTGTATGCTCAAAAATGTGAAGGTAATTAACTATCTTACCCTGAATTTATACTACCAGTTGAAAATTTTCAAAATCTGTGTCATCTGACTCTATCCCATCCCAGAAACTCCCCAGCAAGCTCTTAGAGAATTTTTACAGGATTTGTTTTCTAAGCATTGAAAACATCTACCGGTGGCTATCAATATCGGTAGATCAAAACAGTTTCTGTATCTTAATATAGTATCCACAATGATCAACTTTATTGATCAAAGTTGATCAATGATCACAATGATCAAAGTTATTATATTTTAAAACTATCTGATTCATTGCTTTTTGTTATTTAGTAGGATTCAAAGGTTGTTCTATTAGACAAACATTTTGATCCAAGTAGCAGAATACTACCTTTCTTCCCCCCCGCCCCCAAAGGGTTTTTGCGTTACTTAGCTCTTTGGAACCTGCATTCACTTTAAGAAATAAATAATAGTTTTTAATGATCATTTAACAGGAAGAGAAATTTTGACTTTAGCTCATGACTAGGTCAGGGTTGGAATATTCCTAATCTACTATCTTCATCATTCTACCCTGTCCACTGTGAAAATAAGTATGGTTATTTTCAACTACATGTGAGCACCATTTAGCAGTAACAATAAACCACTGTTTATAATATTGCAGCTTTCAGTATTTTTCAATTACGAATTACTAATAGTGCATCTTCTGTATGGTAGTTTGAAATGAAAGCATGAACATCATTGAAAGTTACTGTATTTCGTTGGCTTTCATTTTGAAATGAAGAAACTGAAATTTTAGCATTTAATACCTACTACATTTATGTGTTAAAAAGGTATAAAATAGGGCAAAATAATGGAAGCTATTAGTTCAAGTCTAAACAGATTCTTGGAATGTCTATTTCATTGCCTCTCGGAAAACTTTTCTCTGGTTCAAAGGCTTACCCTCTAAAAACAAGGCATTCCCTGGATTTTATTAATTATGAAATAAAAGGCTGCAATTATAGCTTCTGACTTCCTAATGTCCATGTCTTTGCAACTTTGTGTTAAGGTTAATAAGATATTTATGCAATTGGCTTTGAAAATGTTTTATAATCACATTTTCAACAAAGTTTTTTTTAGTGTATGTGGTGGAGAGAAGAAAAGTATAGTATACTCCTTTTTTCAAAAATTTAAAACCATAATTATTTCTTCCCTTTTTCGTGTAGGAATGGACATACATACAGTGGCTGGCATGAAGTAGAGGAATTTGAGAAAGGAAAATCCATAAGATAAAGTAGCTCTGTATATAAAATACGTTTTTGTTTAATTTGATAGGGTGGTAAGCTTATGAGTAAACTTCAAAAATTAAAAGTCTTCACCTTGAAAATCAAAAACTGGGCTTAAAATCAAATAAGCAATTCTTAAATATTAGATATTTTCTTATACCTTCAGACCTGATCCAAATAAGTTTTGAAAAAATTGGCATTAGACGTTTTTATTAACATGTATTGTTTTCTATAATAATTTCAAACTTTCTGTCTCTTTTTGTCCATTCGTTTGTTTGTTTTTTTCTCTGTTATTCATTTTTTTTTCCATTTTAATTATTTTAAACTGGGACGCGTAGGTGGCGGTAGGGGAAATAGTGAAAGTGGCCAATGGAGAGCACCTCCCGGCGGATCTCATCAGTCTGTCCTCCAGGTCAGAACCGCTGGGCCGT
This sequence comes from Indri indri, assembly GCA_004363605.1. NCBI lineage: Eukaryota > Metazoa > Chordata > Mammalia > Primates > Indriidae > Indri > Indri indri. The sequence goes on along the minus strand of RJWJ010029612.1, from coordinate 4,467 downwards.
GCAGGGGGCGCGTACGTGGGTCCTCACCCCAAACCAGAGAGCAGCGGCACCCAAATGTGGCTGAGTTCTGTGTCTCTTCCTTTAAAACACAAACTTTTTTACACTTCTTGGCGGTAGACATTTCACCGATGTTTTAAAGGCATTTTATGAATACCATGTTGCATGACGTTCGTCCCTCAATTGGGAAGATTCCACTCCTGTTGCTATCAATAGGAGTCCCAGAGGATGCCACCGAAGGTAGATTTTAACGTCCTCTGCACCGTTAATCTATATTCCTATTTAAGAACACGCCTAAATTGCAAGGCTTAATTTGTTACCTCTCCAGGATGTTGTTTTGAACAATGCGAAGCTGTTCACGAAACAGTCATTGAAAATGGATGAGATTTTAAACAGATTCATCATTCTCGTTTTAAACGTCCTGTCAATTCTGTAGAATCCTTCCAGAGATGATGACTGTCATTCGGGCTTACGTAGGGTTCATAGAGGACCCCCGGCACAAAGCTGGATGTTGTACATTTTGTACCGCATGCTTTGGGACCAATTTTATCCCGCTTGTAACTAGTGACAAAGTGCACGTTACTGTGGTAAAGTTCAGCTGTCTGTTAGTGTCTGTGTTGTGATTCGCATCTCGTTTCATTTTTCCACTTACTAATCGAAAAGCCCACTCTGCCCCTCTGACTAGTTTGTGTTTCGGATGTCATCGTAATTTGTTGAAGTCCTTACGATCTGGCTCGATTCCTTATCTGAGGCTTCTTGCTGCCTTTTCACAGCACGAAGAACTGCTTCAGTAACCGCTGTCTTAAGTGATTATTAAGAATGTTCAGAATTCGGATGCAGTTTTTTTATTTGTCCCACTTCAAGTATAAGTCAGCCATTTAAAGTCCTAGAAAAGTTACTTTACAAGAGAAAAAAGTAGAATGTCATTCTCATTTTAATACGGCACTGGCCTTGGATAAGCATCTTGAACAGTAAAATCTTAGTGCGTTTTACTGCCAGAATATGGAATCAACATTGTCATTTAGCACTTTGTTCTCCATTGTGCTTCCATATTATCAGAAGATGTGTTTTATAAATCCATAAACTATTTCAAATATACGCATAAGTAAATCACAAATTTACAGCAATTGCCAGAGGCGAATTACTATGGTGACAATGATTAAAAAATAAAATTTGGAATAATTGATAGAGTGAAAGAGTAAATATCAAACAACTTCTCTTTGGGGAAAAAGTAGCAGCCTTTGTGAAAGAAAGCCCTTAGAGTAAAAATCGAAGAACTTGCAAAGGTTACTTTAAAATGAATCTGTTAAATATTTGATTAACGTCCATGCGTTTAAGCAGTTTGCACAAATTTCCGGGCTGCAAAATTCAGCCAGATGCTCATTTCTGAAACGTGGAACAGTCGGTTTTGCACATGTGCAAATTGGAAGTTGATTAGAAAATTCCAGGGGTTTGTTACTTGCAAATTTATTTCTAACTTTGAGTACACGTATTTATCAGAGATCATATTGATAGTTACTCATATGATGTTAGTAAAATTAGGCTTATTCTAGAACCAGGGGCTAATGAGATTTGATTTCAGAGTGCTTGTCCTTAGAGTCGAGGATCAGATTATACAGCTGGGCTACAAGCTCACACGTCTGTAGTTGTTGGGCAAGTAGAGTAAGCATTTGGATAGGAAGGAGCTAGGACGGTCTGGGGTATGACACCTGTCACCAAGCTGGAGAACACCGTTACTAAGACACTGGTGGGAACCATGAAACGGATCTTCTAGGATGAGTTCAAAGAGCAATAGGGCAAAACTGACTGATTTTAGTTTTAGCTTTTGCTGCTATGAGAACAGAAACAGAAAATATACAGAGAGAAAAGTGTATATCCGCTTTCATTGTAAAATTCCTTCATACAGTTTTTAAAAGTAACCTTAAAATTTTAGTTTTGTGGGTTCATATCATCCTATTCGTCATAGCTAAAAAGGGAGTAAATGCAAGTTTGTAGAAGTGGCAATCTGGAATTTTCTAATCAACCACTCTCCTTAACCAATTTACATGTGAGCCGTGAGCATGAAATCTCACTCGATGTATTCGAGCTAAAGATAAATCTGGACACAAAACTGCTTTACATTTCAGATGCAGTCTGTGTTGTGTCTGTATGGACGAGCAATTTAAGTAAAATGTGATAAGTCATTTGCATCACCTTGGAGACCGTTACCGATTGTGGTCAGGAAATTGCTTGTGGATCCTTCTGGCTGAAAAGCGGATCCATGAGTTGTCATGCATGGGTTCTGCCTCACTGCATCTTACCGTTAGACTGGCAATCGTCAGGAAACTAGGTGACTGCCACTTTGTCTAGAAGGAAAGGCTTCAGAGAGTCTGAGCATTTAAATAAGATGTTGTTATCATGCCTGCCTTCCTCCGCTAAATCTCTGTGCTTCTCAACTCTCAACCACAGCGAGCCCCAGGCCATGTGCTACATCGAAACGTCTAACTTAGACGGTGAAACGAACTTGAAAATTAGACAGGTAAGAAGAGCTAATGCAGGTTTATATATCACTGCTGTTTTATCATAGGGAGTTAAGAGCTGCTTTCTTAGTGGTGTTGTCTTGAGTTGAAGTGCTTCTAATTGCAAATATTTTCTCATTGAACCACTGTGAGGATAGAAGTTTTATAAACTGGTGGTGGTAAGTATTATGGAAGACTCAGATTTACTTGCCTGATGCAACATGGCCCGTTGTGTAGACACTATTTGTTATATTTTTAAGGACTCTATGTAACAGCCAGCACTCAGGCAATAGTAGTAGTTCTAAGTGCTTTGACATGTGTTAGCTTATTTATTTTCCCTATTCACCCAGTCCAAATAATCATTTGGTTCTGCCATATTAAAAAGCCATAGTTTCTATTGCTGTTCTAAAACTCTCATGCATCTCGGAGAACAGTTTATATTTCTATATTTACTTTTGATATCATCTCTAGCAGAAAACAACCATAAAATTTTTCAAGTTTTAAAAGGTTCTTAAAAAAATGAATGCCCTTGGGTTCCAGAGGATGATGAAAATGACCTGTGGGGGGTTGGGATGTGGTGGAACTGGGTCATCACAGGACTGGGACCCAGACTGCCAAGGGATGAGGGGTTGCACTCACTGTCAGTCACTTCTAGTTGGTCAGAGGGAAGAACCGTTTTGGAATTTCCCTTCTCAGTGGACTTAAAAAAAAAAAAAAGGAAGAAAAAAGAAAGAAAACTACTTTCTTTGAACATAGATTCCATCCATTTTTCATCCCATTTTTTTTAGATAGAGAAGACACACTCAGCCTGCATAGTACTAAATATTAATTTTATTTTTGGAAGCAGATGTTTCTTGGGGGACTTCAAAATATCTTTGCAGACTAGCTTATAGTCTATTAAATATATTTTGGAACTTTTGTAAAAGCTGCCTTTTTCTTACTCTAAAAACCTGTGCTCAAGTCAGGGAGGAAGGTGTCCTTTAATTATGATTTGACAGAGTATTGAATAAGGGGGTAAGGGGAGAAACGCTTATAAAAAAAATGGGATCCCTTAAATCTTAAGACGTGGGTGAATTCAGAATTCCTCCTCTTCCCCCAAACACAACTTATCGAATATGCTCTTTGCTTATTTAAAAATTTTTAACAGGGCTTACCGGCAACCTCTGATATAAAAGACATCGACAGTCTGATGAGAATTTCTGGCAGAATTGAATGTGAAAGTCCAAACAGACATCTCTACGATTTTGTTGGAAACATAAGGCTTGATGGACACGGGTATGTAAAATCGGTCTTCATAAAAACTCGGAACCCACCGTGTCGTAGTGTTTGCTGAGTGTCTTCCAAGGATGGGTACATGTTGTTTTCTTGTACACTAAGTTTGAATACTGAAAACCTCCTTTTTAAGCATTTTTATATCCTACCCCAAGTCCTTTTGTGAAAATACTGGATCTTAACCCTATTCACGTGGTATAGCTGACGACTTCCCCGGGTGCCTGCCAGTCTGGCAGTTCGATGTTTTCAGGGGTATTCCAGGCTTCTGGCACATTGTTTAGTGAGCAAATAACTTGTGGATTATTCTTTGGCCCAGATACTTATGCTATAAGCTTAACTATCCAATCGTCATGGCCTGGGTCCTTTCCTGTGATCTCTAGATGCCTCGGGGAATTCAGACTCTACCAAGTGTAGACTTCTTTTTCAAAGAGTTTGTTGCAAAGGAGAGCAAAGAAATAGGGCAGAACCTGGCGGGAAGGGAAGAGTCTTTTCCTTTGTCCTTTCTTTTCCCCTCCCTGCCCTTCATTCCCTGCTTCCTCTATTTTACATTGTACCTTATCTTCCAGGCGTGTGTAGTGGACAACTAAATGTCAGCTAAAGGCACAGCTTCAGCCCACCAGCCCAGGAGAATGTCATTGGTGCTTTCTTTGTTATGTAATTGCATTATCCGAGTGTTTGAATTCTAAAGGACGTTTGGAGC
>RJWJ010029611.1:0-20452 GCA_004363605.1 Indri indri | reverse complement strand
TCTCTCCAGCGGATACGCCCATTGAAGAATTCACACCGACACCGGCGTTCCCAGCCCTGCAGTACCTGGAGTCCGTGGATGAAGGTGGGGTGGCCTGGCAAGCCGGACTGCGGACTGGGGACTTCCTGATTGAGGTAGGAACACAGGTGTCTGTATCTTTCTGCTTGGAGAGAGCGCCGACTCTCATCGGGAAGCGGGTTGTGTTCTGGGTAGCACGGCCACAAGGCCCGACCTGGGGTTGCCGTGAACATTTGTTAGGTGGTTGTTTTAGCCCACTGTGGACACCACTCCCTGTGGACTTGGTGTTTGATGGTCTTCGAGGCCTCGGCTGCAACTCTTTGGAGGGAGGAGATAGTATATGTAGAACTTGGCCGTTGGTCATGGAGTAGCAAGTAGAAAGAGATGTGTGGTCACCATGTTGCTGGGGACACATGTGGATCTGAGGGTCGTTTAGTTGTGACTCTGTAAATAGACACCAAGAGGAGGCACCCCCCGTTCTTGTGTTCTGAGGGCACAGTGGCAAGCACTCTGGTGTGGTGTCCGCTGGCATGGGGTCTGTGGTGTCAGTGGCTAAGAGCTCATTGATTTGTGGGTTATAGTAGCAGCCCTGTTGGATGGATGGTGGCTTTCAAAGACCAAGGAGCCTGAGCAAGAGGGGTGGCTGGCGTTGATGGCACAGAAAGGAAACTTGTAAATTCAGGTGCTTTGAAAATGAGCTTTTGCTAGTACGTAAAGGGACTGAACATTCTCTTCATTTAAGGAATCCCACTAGATGCGCATGCCTGTGTTTTGCAAACTTAACCTGCAGTTGGCACTTTAGTGTGTGTGAGGTGTCCAAGGCCCCAGCACATCTGAGTGTCTTGCCTTCTGCAAGTTTAGGTGTTACTTTCAATCTTGTGCAAAGGAATGTGTTACTCTTTGGAAATACGAAGGTTGGAAAAGATCATTTTAAAAGGTTCAGTAAACACAAACGGCACTCATCAGGAGTTCATATTTCTTGGACAAGCGTTCCCCAGCATTAACCCTGAGCCCTGCCTCAGCCTCTCCGAAGGGATGGGTACGTGGTATCCAGCCAGCCATGTGGTGGTCCCTGCTGTTAGCTAGCCAGATGTGCATCCATTCTATAAAGGAGACACCTCCCAGCCCCTGGTGAGGTGGCCACTTGAATCCGGTTCTCCCCATTAGGCGGAAGCTCCCAAGGATGCTTTGGAAGCTGTGGTTCTGTCATGATCTTAGTGTTTCTCCAGACTAGTAAAGGGTCATGGAACCAGAGGGAAGATGCTATTGCAGGGGATAGAGCCAGGTAAGATGGAGAAGGTGTTTTAACTTCTTCCATGTATCTTGTGTTGAGCTTATTTGCTACAAGATACATTTAAATCATTATTAACCAATAGAAGCCTGGTTTGAATGAGGAATGAGTTCATTTGGATTCTCGTCTGTTGAAACTGTCGGGTACACATCTAGAATGACAGAGACTGGAGCCCACCGCAGCTTTGTGGGTTAACTTGGTTTGTAACCTTCATGAAGATGCAGAGACTGGGTTGAATCATCTTCTGTAGGTTGCAGTTGTGATGTAAGTTCCTTTCCTGTGTGTGTGTGTGTGTGTGTGTGTGTGCGCGCGCGCGCGTGTGTGCGTGTGCGTGTGTGTGTGAGAGAGAGAGAGAGAGAGAGAGACGGGGGGTGTGGTCTCGGGCTGAGAGGCAGGCTGAAGTCTATGGATGGAGTGTGAGTGTGTGACAGAGACGGGCGGGGGTTCCAGTGGGTCGAAAGGGGTTGCTGCTGGTTCTTGGTTTTCAGTGATAAACGAGGACTGCAGACGCAAGAGCATCCCCGTTGTTCAGCTCATTGGATTGTTTCCTTGATGAACAGTGAATAAAAGAAATGTGGACTGGGGCGGTGCTGGGTCAGCGGACACGGCTGGGCGTGGGCCGCGCCATCCTGTCAGACGGAAGCCTTGGTGGAAATTTGGAGCATTGAGAGTTTCTGCACTTGAATTTTCACAGCACCTCCTTTGACATTGCTTTTAACCTCTGAGATGCAAATATATTTGCCATTTTGGAGCAGGTTTTATATTCTGCGTAACCTCTGGTTTTCAGGGTTCTAGGAATGGCTGGCCCTGAGATGCATTCGCGCTATGTTGGCACAATGATGTCTCTCGTGTGACCTGAAGGAATGCCGGGCCCTCCATGGCCACAATCCTAAGAGGCCACTTACTGCCAGTCACATACTAACGGGGGACAGGGGACAGGTGGGTTGGAACCGAGCTCCTCCCAGTTCATTTCCAAGGCTGCCTCAGGAGACCCAGAATTCTCCTTCAGGTGCTTGGATGTGAGACACAGGCCCTGCGGAGCTATTTTCCTAGCTGCTGGGTTTTGCAACTGGAATATTAGAATCATAGCCTTATAGGTGCATGTTTTTTCCAGCAGATGATGTTTTTCTATCTTTAGTGAAAAACTTCAACCTCGAAGGCCTCATTTTACACAGCCTCACGTGTCTGGGGTCTGGGGTTTCTGAGTTCTTGGAGAGGCGCGAGGTCCCCACGTGAAGAGCCGCCCACCTCGCGGCGCGCTGTCTTCCTTGCCCGAGTTGCCCGTGACCTTCTTTTCTCCCCGCTATGTGAAAGAACCTCGAAAGTATGTCAGATTTTATTTTCTCTTTAAAAATGCATGCTGTGGTTTGAACTTTTGGACCAAGGGGCACTTTTTGAAGCAAATGTTGGCTTTTAAAGTCCTTGGCATCTTCAGAACTTCGTTTTTCCGTTGCGCTTTGTCAGAATGTCCCAACATGGTCATCGCGCTCTCGCGCTCGGTATCGAGCCTGTAATGATGGGTTTCCCATTGTGCCTGATTTTCTTGGGCACTTACCTTCTAGAATTTCTTTCTTTCCTGCCTAAGCATTTGCGAAGGGTTTGTTCTTTTGTTGGTGTTATTGTTTCTTTGCTGACCACGCCTCCAGCCCCACTAAGATCAAAAGCTTTGAGTACAGTTCCCTGTAAAAAGCTTCCAACTGGCAATTTTGCTAAGACAGATAAGTGTTAGTGTGTAAATTGTCTTGTTATAAAACATTCTGTGCTGGGAAGGGGGTGCCTGCGGGGAGGTGGGCGCAGGGGCAGAGCCTTGTGTCCCTTTTGGTCACAAACCAGTTTGGTTACAAACCAGTCCAAACCGGTTTTCATAATGATAGGAGCTTGTCAGGGAGCTGAAACCCAAGCTTTTAGTGGTAGAATCGGCCTTCCGGGATGGCTCCTGAAGACCATCTGCTGTCTCTTTGGCATTATTTTGGTTTGGCCTCCCCACTCCCACAAGATGGGGCAAGAGAGGTCAGAGGTCACTTCCAAAATTTATGATGCATCTTAAGGAGGATGTGGGTGGCTCGTGGGTGACAGACGTGCGGAGTAATTGCGGAGGCGTGGAGGCTGGGATGCCACGTGGATGTCCTGCAGGGCTTGCCGTTGGTCCAGCCCAGTGACACCTGGCTGGGCCTCAGACTCACTGGAAGGCCCACCAGAAGCAGAGACCCAGTCCTCAACCCACATGCACTGAATCAGAACCAGAAGGCAGGAGCTCGGGCATCATGTGTTTAGAAAGCGGCGGTGATGCCACAGGGGTCCTGGCAGGCAGGCAAGACGATGCCTGCTGGCCTAATCCGAGTTGGCGTTTCGCACCTCTTCACCTGGCAGCTAGCTGCAGTCTGCTCAGACCACAGAGGAGCAGGAACTGCCCTAATCTCCTTGTCTGCAAACCGGGACTATCTCTCCCAGCAACTCCCCATGTGGAAACCTAAGTTTTGTTCCTTGAGTTACCTTCATGAACTAAAATACTCTGTGTCTGAAGAATTGCTCATTAGGCAACTCAGCAGTAAACAACAAAAGGAAACAACATTTGCAACAAATATCCCAAAAGGCCTGTGTCCTTGTTTATAGCAATGGAGGGTGTGTCTGCCAGGTACGGTCTTCCCATCCGATCCTCACAGTAATCCTATAAGGCAGCACGTGGTGTCACCCCATTTTACAGATGAGGAAACAGGCGCAGAGGGGTTCTGTAGCTGGTAAGTGCGGAGGTTGGGATTCCAACGCAGGCCGTCCGGCTCAGTAACACCACAGCTCAGAGATGCACGAGAGATACTCGGATGCGCTTCATGTATCAGTGGGCAAAGGGTTAGAAGAGAAACAAATGATGAGGCACCAATTTTTATTTTCAAATTAGCAAATACCTTTTTTTTAATTCCTATACCCATTGCCGGTGACAACATGCTCATGTTGTTAGGTAAAAGAATTAAATTGCTGTGAACTTTTCAGAAATCTCTGTGACAGTATGTAACAAGAACCAGAGAGCAGAGGCAGGAAATTTATATCCAGGAATGCACCCGAAGGCAATGATCTGAAAAATGGGCAGAGATCGCGGTGTAGCCCGCACATAAGGGAGTCGGGGTGGGGAGGTGGCGGGAGGGGCACAGTTAAGGGGCAGCGAACATCTGTTGAGGATTTGTAAGAAAGCATTAGACATTATTAGACATTACAAGGAGTTCTTAATGTAATACCAACAGGAAATGGTTACGTTCTATTTAGTAAAGAAAGGCAGAATCAAAATTTTCTGTACAGTATTACCTAAATAATACTACCTTCCATAAAAAAACAAAAAAGAAAATATTAACCCCTAGAAGACAGGATCATGTTATTTTTTCTTCTTTCAGACTTTTCTCTAATTCTCGGATTTTCTAGAATGACAGTGCTAACTTTTGACGAGCATTAATTTCATAAGCGAGAAACATTTCTTAGAAGAACCAGGACAGTGGTGTTCCGGCCTCTGTGGCCGCGGTGGTGCTGTTCGCTCTCGGAGGAGGATGCCTTCCTGCGTGCTAATTGTTTTCCTGGGGGCTCCTTCGCCAACCTGGTGCCGTGCTCGGAAGACTCCTATGGCTTTTGTGATTGTTTTCTTAGCCCTGAAGTGGCCCATCTTGTTTTTGTGTTCATTTCCCTAAATAGGTTTTCCCTTGCAATGAAAGCAGGCAGCAATATCCTTCATCCTTGGCAAGTGATGCCTGATTGCTAATTACTCCTTCCTGGTATTAAATACTCGCAGTAGAGATGGCCTGGAACTGTTCTGTAATCTTTGTTTGTATTTGAGTGAGGACGCTGAAAGAGATGCCCTGGCGTTTTCCACAGAGACCATCTGAGTATCTCGTGAACTGTTTCTCAGGCTGGTACTTAAAAACCGGACTTGAGAAACATTTAAGGCGCCTCCAGCACGTTTGCCCAAACCATGACTTTCAACCCAGCTGGCGTGATGCACGGTTGTTACAACCCGCTGGTGACGGGTCAGCCTCCCCCAGCTTCAGAGCTGAATATTACTCAGAGGAAAGAAAATGAAGTCCGGCTTGTCCTGATCGGTCACTCTGCTCACGTGCTCACTGGGTCTCAGCTCCCCCAGCGGTGAAGTGGGCGGTTGTGACAGTTGATCACCTGGGCTGGCGCTCGGTCGGTGTTTGTTGTTGAGCGCGTCTTGTCTTTCATCATTAGTGCTGCCCGACTTGGGAGAGGAAGCCAATGAATATTGGTTGAACAAATGGTAATAATAAAAAGTTATGGCAGGTGGTTGTTACCACTGTTTTTTCAAGTGTGTTGCCCTTACAGAGCCCTCCATGTGCCCAGCACATATAGTCAACACGTGCAGCCGGAACAAAGGAGCCGTAGCTTCCTGGTGCCTCTGTGGAGAGGACATCAGCTAATACAGGCACCTGCCCTGCCCCACCCCCAGGCCAGTGTCCCCGGCAGGCGTGCCTCCTGCTTTGGCTTAAACCTCTGCTCCCGGGGTGTCGCCGGCCTTGCATAAGTCAGTTTTGGCATGGGCCTTGCTTTCAGATAATCTTGCAATTCCTATTCATGGTGCCTGCTTTGCGCCGTAGCAAAAAATCCCAGGACTGAGGTCAGAGCCCTATTGTTGCTTTGTGGGTGCCATCATCTGTTGGGTCCAGTTATTCAGCCACACCACATAGCTCACAGCTCTCTGTCTTGCCTTTTGGAATATCAGGAGAGACTGTGTCATCTGTCCTGCTGTTGGTCCTGATGGCCAATCTAGGAACTCCATCCATCCCACCCTATCCCCCCAAAATTCTTCATACCTTATTTAAATGGTTTTAAATGGGTATTTAATTTAGTAACTAAGTTAAAGACCAAACATCAACTTATGTTAACACGAATCCAGGGTGACTGCTGAATTCTTGACCGGGGTTCGCATTGGTGCTTTGGTTGTCAAGGCCAATGCTTTGTTGGTTTCCCATCAAAAACAATCGATGGCTGACCTGAGTGCCTCTGAGTGTGAAGCATTTCTGTTCTGATAGCTCTACAGCTTCTCACTATGCCACTGGGATCTGCTCTCCAAAGCTCACAGCACTGGGGGTCTTTGCTCTCCAAGGGTCATAGCCTCTGGGGTCTGCTATCCAAGGCTTATAGCAGGGTCTTTGTCCTCTGAGGCTCTGAAGGGGCCTCTGGGCTGAGGGGAGCCCCTGGCTGGCAGGGAGGTAGGATCCCTTTTCCTCACGTGGCCCTCGTGGGCCTAGGGGATCGTCCCCTGTGTCCTACATGTTGACTGGGGACAGGAGGTGAGGCTGAGGAGCAGCCCAGGAATATTGCAGAGAAGATACAGCTCAGCTATTGCAAATCTGAAGTCTTGGCTCGTTCCTTTTGGGGTTCTGATTTGAAGCATCAGCGATTTCAATTTCAGGCTAAAAAAAGATTCAGAATCACTTCAGGGGACCATGGCTGCTGTGCTCAGATGCCGTGGGACTGGCAGATGGCAGGGCTTCGGGTTGGAGGGAGGTGGAAAGGAGCCACGGTCAAGGGCATGGGCTGCGCCATCCGATCCGGGTTTGAATCCGGGCTCTGCCTCTTCTTAACTGTGTGAACTTGGGCACATTGCTCATTTCTTGGCCTCAGTTTCTTAAACTGTAAATAAAAATGTGTGTGAAGCGTGTAGCACAGTTTCTGGCATCGTGAACTCTCAACAAATGGTAACAAAGTTTCATGTCTGAAACTTCATTCATTTCTGCAGCAGACGTTGGGTGCCCACCAGGTGCTGGGCTGCAAGAAAGACATGGATCAGACATAGTTCCTCGGGGAACACGCAGTGGGGAAGGGGGGCAAAATCAGAGTGTGGTGAAGACCCCAAGTTAAACCAGGGAGAGATGAAAGAGATGGTGCTGGCACCAGATTTGAGCGGTGAGTGGGGTTTCGTAGGCAGGACTAAGGAAGGGTTCAGAACGTTCAGGGTGGACTTGGGAGTGGTTGGATGTCATGGAGCCAGTGGTGACTGGGCTGGTCCAGTGAGGGCCTGGAATGTCAAGTGAAGTAGGTACGTGTAACTGCATATGGCTGGTCAGCAGGAGGAAGTGCTGGCGGCTGGCTCTCTCCAGGGCACTGGCACTCTCCAGGGTGCTGAACCGCTCCAGGGCACTGACTCTCTCCAGGGTGCTGAACTTCTCCAGGGCACTGGCTCTCTCCAGGGTGCTGAACCAGAGAGCTGGGAGGAGGGGCCTTCCTCAGAAGGAGCCTGGAGGAAGACCTCAGCAGTCCCTGCCCGCTTCCCTGCACTTTCCATCCCTACCCTTTGTGCCCTTGTCCTTTCTGGGCATGGAGACTCATTACCTAGCAACAGTGTTCATCTGCTTGATGGAGAAATCTCTTCCGTGAGGAGGGTCCGAGGAATCAACGTGGCTGAGCATCTGCTGCATCCGTGCCCACCATCGCCTTCCCACTGGGGCCTCAGCTCACATGCCTCCTTCTCAGAGAGGCCTCCCTGGGCAACGTCTGGCTGCCCCTGACTCCCACACTCAGCACTGTGTGCTTTCACAGCCATCGGAACCACCTCCCGTGTTGGGTAGTTAACATACTATCCATCTCCCTCACGGAACGTCTCTTCCCCTGGGCCAGAGAGCTTGCTGACCCAGTCTCTGCTGTGTCTCCAGCGCCCGGCACAGTGTCTGGTGTGTAACAGAGGCCCCAGAACATGTGTTCAGTGACGGCCACCCTGGGAAGTGGGTGTTTTACGCCCATCTTGCAGGTGATCAGAGAGATTAAATAGCCTCCCCAGGACCCCACAGGGAGTCTGAGTCTAGGCAGACTCCAAAGCTTGTTTCTTGTGCTTTGTGTCTTGCTGATGCCCTGGGTAAGTCCCAAGTCACTGGGATGTAATCTCATAGCCATCTTTCTCTACCCAAGGATACTGTACACCCAGCACCCAGCTACATGGGGTAAGGTCTTCAGGGGGCATGGTGAGCCGACATCTGCATATGAGAAGCTTCTGGCACAGGGTCCTCAGATGCACTCGTTAGTTAGTTCCTCTGACAGGAGGACCCCTGGGTCCTTTCCACCTGCCCTTCCCGCCCTTCCGTGTATCTGTGGCCCACCTCCCAGTGCACTTGGCAGGCTCTTGTTAGCAGTGATTTGTCTCTGTCTTCGGTGCCCTTTTGTGGGGAGTTTCATGATACAAACAGTTAGGTTGGCAAATGAGGCCCTGTGCTGATGCACCGTAGGATCTTTTAATCGATGGTTTGTCGGCCCTGGGAATTAGGGTGTGTGCCGGCCAGCAGTAAGTAGAGTGGGATGAGAAGAAGGTGGGAGGGGATCAGAAAGCTGCAGTTACTGTCTGAGGCTACTGCAGAGCCCCGAGAACGTGCTCCCCACTCTGGTCCCGTGAGACCAACCACCCACCAGCAAATTCTCCACTTCCCTCTCCCCAGGACCTTCGCTCAGTTCCATTTAACAAACTTCTGTGCACCCCCCCTGTGGGCAGGGCCCAGGAAGGTCACGGAGATAAAGAGGCGTGCAGACCTCCCTGGGACTCTGCAAGCTGGAGTAGCAGAGGGAGGAGCTGGTTTTTCAGCTGAGCAGGGAGACGGCGCGCATGCCCGGGCAGCAAGGAGATAGATGTCACCATGTTGGATAGATGTCACCATCCCTGCTCTCCAAAGCGTGCCCCACACTCCTGCCCCCGGGCGCTTGCCCACACTTTTCCCTACTCTTCCTCCCCTGCCTGAGTACCTCCCGCTCCTCCTTTGGAGCCCTGTTCCCTGACAGTTGCCTGTGACGCCACTCACAGTGCCCCGTCACTGCCTGTCCCGAAAGTGTGCACTCCCTGAAATAAGAGACCGCCCAGAGCTGAGCATGTGGCAGGCGCTCGGGAAGTGCACCCTAAAGGTAGGAGGAGGGCACAGCCAGGAAAAAGCCTTCAGTGCTGGGGAGGCAGCTCCTCCCTCCCAGTCCCCCACCCCCTGCGGGGCCAGGAACGCAGGAACTGGGAAAGCGGGCGGGGGTGGAAGGGTTGCCTCATTCACATCAGAAAGAACCAGGCGAGGGTGAGCCAGCCCTTCCTGGTAAAGCTGCCAGCTCCTCTCCCCAGGCCCACGGGAACACCAGGAATGCGTGCCCCTCCCCTGGGGAAGCTTCCGGGATTTGGAGTAAACTCTACCCCCTTCCGGCCTGGTGACCAGCTTTGATGGTCGTATTATTTCATTATGGTTTGAGTACCACGCTTGTCTGCCGCAGATAAAATTGGGATGCACAGAAGCCAAAGGAAAAAGTCAGGTGATGCTGCCACCAGGAGACAACGTTAACATGTTGAGGTTCATCTTTGTGGATTTTATTTTCTTAGTCGTCTATTAGAAATACATTTTGTCATGTGTTTATACAGTGTTTTTTCATTTGGGTATGTCTCTATTGGGGTAAAATACACACACCGTAAAATTTACCGTTTTACCCATTTTGAAGTATATAATTCAAGGGCATTTAGCACATTCATGGTGTTGTGCAGCCATCACCTCTGTCTAGTTCCGGAACATTTTCATCAGCCCACAAGGAAACCCTGCATCTATCAGCACTCACTTCCCGTGTCCCTCCCAGCCCCAGGCAGCCGCTCGTCCACGCTGTGTCTGGATGTGCCTGTTCTGCACCTTCCACGTAAATGTAATCGCACAATACGTGGCCTTTCGTGTCTGGCTTCTTTCCCTCAGCATAACGTTTCTGAGATTCATCCGTGTTGTAGCATGCGTGGTGCTGAGTTCCTTTTGTGGGTGAATAACATTCCGCTGTACGGATAGACCGTGTTTAGCTTATCTGTTCATCAGTTGAGGGCCACTCGGGTTGTTTCCACCTTTGGGTTATTGTGAATAACACTGACAGGAACATTTTTGTACAAGTCTTTGTTTGAGTCTCTGCTTTCAGTTCATTGGGGGTGTATTCCTAGAGGAGGGGAGTTGCCGGAACACGTGGTAATTCCGTGTTTATCTAAACGGCTGACCCAACCCCGGAGCCTCATCCTGGGTCGGGTAGGCAGGTGTTCACCGAGCACTTAGCAAAGGACCATCGCTGTACTAGGCCTGGGGAGGAGGAGGACTGCAGAGGGAAGGGAGCCCAGGCCCGGCTCAACCCGCCGAAAACTTCACTGCCCGGCGGCACGACGCTGACCGCAAGTGAAACGTACAACGGTGATGACGATAGCTGTGTAAAATGCTTGCGTTTTGAGCATTTTCTGTGTGCCAGCACCTTTTTTGGGATTTCGCATCCATGAACTCATTGAGTGTCCAGTTTCGCTTAGATATTTCTATCAGCTCCTTTTTCTACGTGAGGAGGCTGAGGCCCAGAGAGGGGGACTCATTTGCCCGCAGATGCACAGTGAGCAAATGGCAGGGCCGGGCCGTGCGCCAGGCAGGCGGCTCCTTCAGAACTTCCCCACTGTATGACCTCCATCAAATGGGGAGTGGGGTGCAGAACCCAGCCCAGGGGGCCGCCGAGGGCAGGCTGGTGGGGAAGGCTTCCTGGGGTGGGGGACGGCAACAGAAAGGCCTCCAGTGCTGGCGTGAGCGTGAAACGAGCCAGCCACATAAAGAGTCTTGGCCAGTGTCCGGGACACAGCTAGCCAAGCACCAGGGCTCGAAAGGTGGGCGAAACAGGGGATGGCAGGGTGGGGACAGGGCCTGGGCCAAGTGGCCCCGAAGCCCCTGGGAAGAAGCATCCAGGTGGGGGTGACAGGCGAGTGGCAGGGATAATTCTGGAGCCCGAAAATGAGCTCCCGAGAGTGGACCTCAGAGGCGCGAGTCTCCCGGGCAAGCGTGGAGGGAATGAGGGAGGATGAGGCGGAGTCGGTCGGCCAGGGGTGGCTCCCAGGGCTCTGACGTCACCCAAGCCAGGCGACTCTGGCATGCCTCTTCACCTAGCTCGGCCTCAGTGTCCTGTCTGCACCCTGGGACAAGAGTCCATCCAGAGATGGAGGAGAGAAACTGCTCAGAGCTGGTGGCCCATGGAGAACCCTGAGGCCGAAGCTGGCTTTCACGAAGATCGGACGCGGACGCAGGGAAAGGAGGCAGAAGCAGCGCATCCGGCGTTGGCAGCAAAGGAAGGCAGGAGAGTTGGGTTCGAGAGCGGTGTCGGAGAAGGTTCGCATAGACAGGGCACCTGGGCCATGGGACCTGGGACTTGAAGGGCATCATGGGAGGGGTCTGGGTGGAGTAGGAGCTGAGGATCCTGGTGCCGTTGGCAGGAGAGGCGAGGAGGACAACGAGGGTGGGGATGTGAGCACAGGCAGGTGTGTGGGTCCTTGGCGGCTGATCACCTTGGAGGTCGTTGGCGGGTCACCTGCCCAGAGGCTGGTGGGTGGGAGGAGCCTAGGAAAGAGGTGATCTCAAATGAACCCAGTGTGGGCTATGACATCCTCAAGGGTGCAGGGGGTCGGGGGCGCCAAGGCCGGGAGGGCTGGCTGCAGCTTCGAGTGATGGGCGTTCACCCACGCATCAGGGTGCACGGCCAGGGGTCAGAATGTTCACCTGCTGCAGGGATCATCGTGATCACAGAGGGAGCCACACCCTCCTGACTTCCAGCCCTGCCCGATGTCCGAGACTCAGTGGTGGCAGCAGCTGCTGCTGTTGGTGGGTGGGTAGCGTGTGCCGGACCCCGGGCAGGATGCTTTATGCGGATGGCTCATTTCACGCTCCTGCTAGCTTTCTCGTTATGCCTGTTTTTTAGACGAGGAAGCAAGGCTCAGGAAGACCATGTGTCTTGCATGGGGTCACTTGCAGTTATCACAGATTGTGGTTGGGGCTTAAACCCCGGGCTCTTACCCCAGGGCTACTGCGTGCTTTGCAGCGTCACACAAGGTTGGCCATGTCATCCAGCCTGGAGGCCACAGTGGAGACCGGGACAGTTCAGGGCCTGAGGAGAGGTGCTGACTGAGCAGATTGAGTATCCTTGAAAATCGGAGGTCATCACTGATTGGAGGATCCCTGGATGGCTTCCTGGAGGAGGTGACAGGCATGGGGTCTTTCAGCATGAAGTGGAGTTGGTTAAGAATGGAAGCCAAGCAAGGGTGCCCATCTCCTGTGGATATTCTAGAACATTCTGTACAACTGACAGTGCTCCATCCATACTGGCTCTGCATGCGGAGGAAACTCACTGGTTCAAGTAACTGAAAATGCCAGAGATGTTTGGCTTCAGGCCCAGCGGGATCCAGACATGCACCAGTGTTCCTAGAATCACTCGCGCTCTCAGTTCTGGTGTTTCCTGTGCCAGCGTCACTCTGGGCCTGACCCTCCCACAAAGGCTGTGGGTGTCACCTCCATCAGCTCCAGGTTCCCATCGTGTAGGTTGAAGAACGGCCAGAGATAGAGAGCATCTCCGTGCCCCGCCTTGGGCCACGTGTCCATCCCTGCGCCAGAGACTGGCTGACATGCTCTCCCCAGGGATGGGTTAGGTCCCTGACCACAGGACTGAGAATGGGGGCATCCTGAAAGAAGGTTGGGGTTCAGGCATGGCGAGGAGAAAGTGGGGTCGCTGAGCAGGCAGGTTTAGCAGACAGCACTCCCTGCCGGGCCACGCGGGGTGGCCTGTGGGGGTTTTCTGCCCCACCATACTCGCTGTGCATGTTCCCTGTGTGCATGTTGACCCTGACCGTCACAAGGACTCCAGGCTCTCTGAGGGTGCGGAGGCTCTGATTCCCACAGACCTGGGGACACAGACCCCGTGACAAGCTGGGCCAAAGGGGTCCCGCATTGATCTGTGTTTTGCATAGTATCCAGATGTGGTCCCAAGGGCAGGTAGGGGTACGTGACCATCTGGCACCTTTTAGGGACTTCCAGATCCCTCCCCAACAGGCTTGCTTGGGTGACGTCTCAGTGCTCAAGGACTGAGCACTTGTCTGCCCTGGCCCCGGGAAACCTTTTGGTTGCAGCTTGTGTACAGAGCGTAAGCTCTGACGTCCTGACTCACCAAGCAAAAGTCAAGTTCCTTGATCACTGCTCATGTCCGGCATAACTCGGTCTTGGCCTTAAAGACAAAATAGATCAGTGTCTGGGAATCCAAATGGTGGCCTCAAACTTCCACGTTGCAGTTGCCGAGAGCACCAAGCGAAGTGCTTAATTTTAGTGAAGTGGAAAGTAATGCGGTCGTTCAGCCGCCTCCCTTCCCTCATTCATTCCGTCCGTCAGTCGGTCGGGTGGGGGTGCGATTTACTGCTTCCCACCTGCCCCTTCAGCCCCCTTCTGTTCCACTTGCCAGAGCGAGTCTTGGCCAAGTTGGCATCTTCTGCGATGCAGGTTCTAGAGGAAGGGCAGAGAGGAAAACACGGACCCAGAGGGGAAGGCAGTGGCCTAGGCAGAAAGCTGGAAGGAGAAAAAGTCCCGCACGGGCAGGGCTTGAAGGGAGACGGGGCCTTACCTTTACACACAGGTCGTGAAAGGTGGGGCTCCTGAAGGGTGTGGCCTCGTGCTTTGAGTTAGATTCCCGGTAATAGTTGGAGAAGTGCCATTAAAGATGGGAAATCCTATGTACCGTCTACTTGGTATCTGGACTGCGATTCTTTGAAAATCGTTCTCGGGAAGGACTGGGCCACGTGGGGCATGGTGGCTATCTGGGTTACGCATCTACAGACTTATTTTGAGCAGCTATGATGTCATGCCAGGCCTGGAGCTGGCGGCTGGTGAAGCAGATTTGAATGAGGTCTGGTCTTTCTTCCCCAAGAGCACGGAGCGCGGGTCCGGTGCTCCCCGCGGCCGCACGCTCCCGCGAGCCTGTGCAGGGGCGCCGCGTGGCGTTGGCTCCGTCAGTGCTTTCAAAGTGAAGGAGGGAGTGAAAACACGAACTGGGGGGTGCGGGGGAGGGGCAGCCCTTGGGGACCTGTGTATCGGGAGAGGTGAGTCGTACCGTGAGCTCTGAGGGTGGGGAGCCTGGCTGGGCACCTTGGCTGGGGATCCACACAAGTCGTGATGAACATGCTTGGGAACCGAGCTCCAGGCACCTTCGACCCACCATGCTGGGCACAGGTCTCAGACACAGCCTGGTGGTCGCGGCTCTTCCAGCCAGGAAGGGAAGCAGCCTTTCCAGCCTAAGACTCACGGTCACGTACACTGAACGGCTGGGGTTCGGGGGACACAGAGCATGGGAGATCAAACCGCCACCATCTCCACAGTTGGCCGCCAGCGTGCAAGGTGCTGGGGTCCACGCAGGGTGGGAGTCATGACAGTGACTATTTCAGTGACGACCTTTGCCAGTTTTTGAGCACTTACTGTGTGCCAGGGTCTCCTTCCACCCTCAACCGTCTGAGGAGGGAGGTGGCGTTAGTGACATTTGGCACATGAAGCAGCTGGGGGTTGGTGAGTGTCCGGATGACAGAAGTCACACGAGATGGCAAGGGCGTGATGGGGCAGGACGGGAACCCGGCTCTGGACCCATAGCTCCCAAATGCTGAGGCTTACTCTCCCTGGGGCAGGGAAGGTGGCCAGAGGGCTCTCGGGAAGGTGGCCACCCTGCTGTGGGGTCCCAGCCTGGCTGGCTCCGCCACGCCCCAGCGCCCCCGGCCACCTCCTGGAGAACTGGCAGAACTGGGCGGTGTTGGTCACCGAGCGGGGGTGCGACTCAGCCCTGAGGGCCTGGTGGCAGGCGGCACTGCCTCCTGGTCATGGCATTGCTACCTTGTTGACACAGCAGTTTAGCGTCTGTGGCACCCATGTCATTTCATTCCTGCGTTGGCCCCGCTGCCTCCGTCCCAGGAGGAAATCTTGTTTGTTGTCAGTTAATTTTCCCGGAGTGGTTTTTGATGAGCCTTCTGGATAGAAGGGCCAGATTTGTTCAGTTGTTTTTGTGTTTCCTGGAGAACAGGCTGTGTGCCCAGCTTCCCCACGGTCAGCCCTGTCCCCAGCCTGCGGCCCCACTCCACGACCCCACCTCAGCCCAGCGCTGCAGGATGCTGGCATCAAACCTGTTGGCCCATCCAGGTGTCCTCACCGTGGCCTTTCGATTAATCGCATACCAGGCCCCCTTCCCTGCCAGGCTGGGGTCATCGCAGAGGAAGGGTCACCTTCTTCCTCCCTTGTTCATCTCAGGTGCAGGTGCGGGTCTTGGCAGCAGGCTGGGGCTGTTGTTTGGTGAATAAATGCGTAAGGAAGGAATTATTAGATGATCACAGCAAACAGGTACTGAGCGACGGGGAGGCTTGGCAAGCAGGTCTGGGGTGGATTTCGATGCTGTCCTCACTCCTGGCTTTGCCTAGATGAACACCGTCTCTGCAAAGGCCCGTTGGAAAGGCGTGTCCTTCAAAGGTCGACCTTCTACTGTTATTTGCAGCGGGCAAGGGGGGCGTTGGCACCTTGCTCCCAAGGCAGCAGCTGCTGTGCATGAGGGTTGCTGGCCCCACCCTGAGGTGGGGCCCCTCTCGGTTTTTGCCACTGTCCCCCAGGGGTGTCCAGGCCGGGAAGTGAGGAAATGGACAGATGCCAGGAGTTGCCAAGTTCGGTTAAAAGGAAAAGAATGTTGTAGATTCCACTCATACGAGGTCCCTAGAGTAGCCAAACCCATAGGGACAGAAAGCAGAACAGTGGGGGACAGGGATGGGGGGTTAGTGTGTAATGGAGACAGAGCTTCAGCTGGGAAGGAGGAGAAAGTTCTGGAGCTGGATGGTGGTGATGGTCACACAACGTCAATGTGTTTAATGCCACTGAGCTGTGCATGTAAAAATGGTTAGATGGTAAATTTTACATTATGTGTATTTTGCCAAAATTTTTTAATTAAAAAAAGAAAAGGAATATTCTTGACTTTTTATAAAACTTTTTAAACACTAAGGCTTTACTGTTAGATGTGGGGCAAGTCCCAGCCTGTGTCTTTAGCTCTGAAACAGGATCAGCAATGACTTCTGCCCACCGTGGGAAGTCCCGGGGTCAGCTGAGACTCGGGGTGTGGCCCCCGCTCAGGGGCCCCCACCCCGGTATTCCCCCACTTCCATCTCCAGCCCCTTCCTCTGCTTCCAGCCTATTCACGGCACTGACCGGCACACGGCTTAGTTTCTACTTCTGTTTCGTTTGACTAGTCTCCCGCACCAGACCATAGCTCTGTGAGAGCAAAGATTGTCTTTCTTGCTCACCTGAAACAGAAAGCACCTGGCACACAGCAGGTGCTCAATAAATCCTTGTGAAATGAACAAAAACTACATAGAAGTTAGAAAGAGGAGAGTGTGTGTGTATAGACACCAAGCGGTCTCCAAGACATAATCCTAAACACCAAGTGCAGGTTGTAGAACAATCGCTATAGTACGGTAATTGTTCTGCTTTTTTTTAAAAGTATGCAAGAATACTGTATTTATCCTCCATATTCTACATTTCCCAAGGGAACATAAATGCTGTGTTTATGCCTGGAAGGTTCTACACCAATGTGATAACAGGGTTGCTTTGGAGGAAGAAACAGGGTAGGGGTGAGTCACAGGGGACTCGGCTCTTTTTCTAATGGATACATAATGACTGTACTTACTTACGGGGTGCAGGTGATATTGTGATACACGCATACAATGTGTAATGATCAAATCAAGGTAATGAGGATATCCATCACCTGGAGCATTTATTATTTCTTTGTGCTGGGAACAACATTCCAGATCTTCTCTCCTAGCTATTTTGAAATATGCAATATATTATCATTAACTGTAGTCACCTCAGCACCTTTTTAAAGTAACTTTTCCCTTTTTTAACTCGTATTCCTTGTCTAAGGAAGGAATGAAGGCCAGACATGGGAGCTCACGCCTGTAATCCCAGCACTCTGGGAGGCCAAGGCGGGAGGATCACTTGAGGTCAGGAGTTCAAGACCAGCAGTGTAGCAACATAGCAAGACCTCATCTCTACAAAAAACAGAAACATGAGCCGGGCATGGCGGTTTACATCTGTAGTCCCAGCTACTCGGGAGGCTGAGGTGAGAAGATCACGTGAGCCCAGGAGTTCAAGGTTGCAGTGAGCTATGACGATGCCACTGCACTCCAGCCTAGGTGACAGAGCAAGACCCTGTCTCTTAAAAAACCAAAAACAAACAAAAAAAAGAATAAGCTGGTGAAATTAAGCTCCCAAGCCCGAGGGACGGCGGCCGCAGCGTCCTTGTCGCTCTGAAGGCCTTCTTAACTCTTCACCGCCTTTCTCAGGTGCAGCTCCTGAGCCGGATATAAATCTCCAGGAAATCCGTGTCCCATTTGTGTCACTTGCTATTTCCCAGAAGACGATGGGAGGTGTCGGGGAAGGAGGGAAGTGGCAGCCCGGCCTCTGTCGCTGGGTGCGCAAGTGCCTGGCGGGCGCGGATACCGGGGAGAGCCCCTCAGCTGCGATAAGATGGGCTGAGCTGTCGTCCCCCCAAACCAAACAGAACCGCCACTCTGTTCCTTAAAGCTGTTCACACAGGGTGACCTAGTGTGCCCCATCCCACTGGAGTTACGGCCGGGGCCCCCTGTCACTCACTGGTTGCTTCGTTCACTAGGACACTGTCTTCATCCTGGGCATTTTCCCCCCAGCACTGCAATCCTGGATTTAAATTCGAATCGAACGGAAAATCAAAGTTATAAGGCCCGTGGGTATTTTTAGCCAAGAAAATTTATCGTGAAGGCAGCCTAATTGCCAGTTGCTAGGCAGATAGTTTGGGGTCAGGGCGCGTCGCAGGAAGTATCGGCTTGGTTTTGTCTGGTTTCCTTTTAAAGAGACCTCGGCAGCCAAGGCTTCCTCAATTGGAAAAGCCGGTAAAATGCAGCCTCCCTGCGGGGAAAGCCAGGGACTCGCAGCAACCCCCGGCCCCTGTCCTTTCGACCTCACCCACCCTGGCGTCCAGTCCCCTGAGGCCTTCCCTCCAGCCCCAGGAACTGCCAAGAAAGAGTGTGAAACTCGGTCACCCAGAAGAGCCGTGTTCGATGGGAATCACTAGTGCCCACTCTCGCCTGGGGAGATGCGCCCGCCTTTGCTCAGCAAAGCTGCGAGCCAGGGCAGGGGCTCGCACACACGCTCCGCTGCCCGCGGGCTGAGCGTCACAGGTGCACTTGGCAGAACTTTAACCACATTAGACGCTGTGTCAGTTACAGTAACGCTGGCCGCTGGCCGCTGTAACGAGCAAGCCAGACTGCGCAGTGGCTGTTCCCGGGAGCAGTGGGGCTGTGTTTCTTGCTCCTCTCAGGTTTGGATGGGCAGGAAGCGCCACCAAGCTGGGATTCAGGCTCTTTCTGTCTCCTGGTTCCTCCATCCTGAACACGCCGGTGCCCAGGTCACCTGGCTCTGCCGCATCTGGCTGGCAGGACTGAAAGCACGTGTCACTTCCACTCACGTTTCATTGACTAGCATCTTGGCTGGCCGTCACTCCCGCTGCAGGGGAGCCTGGGGCTCGCCGCGCATCTGGACGGAGAGCGAATGGTCATTCTCTGCTGCTGATCTCGAAGTGCCTTGTGCTAGATCCTGGAAGACAAGCTGAAACACTTTTAAGAAAAATGCTCAGTAAAAAAAACCATACAATTTAAAAAATTCTGGGTATGATCTGTTGTTACTTTTCATTAGGAAGAACGGCTGCATGGTGGCAAGCATGTGTTTCAGCTGTTTGAAATTTTGGATGAGATTCTCTCCTCCAAGTCCCAGGTGGTCATGGTAACCTCGTGACCTGCACCGTGCACTCACTGTGCTGAACAGATTACCTGAACAGTAGCCTCGATTCTTCCTGGAGCCCCACAGGTGGATTAGCATTATTGTCCCCATTTTACAGATGAGTAAACTGAGGCTTTGTGAGGTTGAGCAGTTTACAGGGGATTCCAGAGCCCCCAGCCTTGAGACTGATCTAGGGAAGGGGTCCAGGGAGGGATCCTGGCCTGGGTGCGAGCCCCTCTCTTCCACCCCTGCCCGCAGCGCCCCCCAGCTGCATCACACTTCTGTGCTCCGGGTCAGGGCCCAGGCCTCAGCTCCGTGCAGTCCTCTCAGAAGCACAGTTGTGTCCTGTCCTGTGGCTGCTGTAACCAGTGACCATAAATCAGCTGGCTTGAAACAACAGAAGTTTCTCTCCTCGCAGCTGAGGAGAAGACCAGAAGTCTCAGATCGGGAGGGGACAGGCTGTGCCTCCTCTGGGGGCTCCAGGAGGACTCTGCTTGTCTCTTCGGCTTTGCTGTCCCCAGACACTCCCATGTCATGGTCACATCACTCCAGCCTCTGCCTCCATCTCTGCGTCTCTGTCTCTTGTATACTGACACTCGTCTTTGGATTTGGGGCCTGCCTACATACCCAGGATGATCTCTCCTTCTCAAGGTCTGTAACTTAATCGCACCTGCAAAGATTCTTTTTCCAGATAAATTTACCTTCCCAGGTTCCAGGGGTCAGGACATGGGCACCTCTTTTTGGTGGCCCCCACTCAACCCATGACACCAACCTTGATGGACCTGTGGCTGTCTGCTCCTTGTCAGGGACATGTCCCAGCCCCACCTCCATGTCTCTACACCCCCCAGACCCCTGGATGGCCTGGGCATGGCCTCGGAGGGCCCGTGGGCCTGGCAATCTGTCCCCTCCCCCTCATGTCTAAGCCCCCAGCCCCTTCCCCAGGCCATCCCCGGGCCCCAGTCCCAGCCGCTCGGAACCCTGCTACTGAGAGGCCAAGGCTTTGGGGGGCAGCAGGGTGAGGACCCAGTGGGGAGCATGGGGCCCATTCAGGGCCTTGAGGCCAGACCTCACCCTGTGGCCTGCGGGGCACCCTCATGCCCCAGCCAGGGGAGACTGAGGCCACCCGCCCTCCCGCATGCACCCCCACCCGCATGCAGACACTACCCGCCAGGGTCCGCTGTCACGATTTTGGCTTTACTCAGCGTGTTGCTGGGAAAACCGTATGGAAATCAACTCTGCCCCCACCGCCCCCAAAAAGAGAAAACCAAACAGATTCTCCTTGCTGTGATCTGAATGTCTGTGTCCCCCAGAATTCATATGTTGAAACCTCATCTCCAATGTGACAGCGTTAGGAGGTGGGGCCTTTGGGAGGTTTGGCCCATTCATGAGGAATTAGTGTCCTGAAGACAGGGACCCCGGAGAACTGCCTTGCCCTGCCCGCCACGCGCGGACACAGTGAGAAGGCGCCATCTGTGAACCAGAGAGTGAGCCCTTACCGGGCCCTGAACCCCAGCCTCGGGACCGAGAGGAATGGATTCCTGCTGCT
>RJWJ010029610.1:0-20490 GCA_004363605.1 Indri indri | reverse complement strand
AAGAGATGCCACTAAGAGGTGTAAAAATATCAAAGGGTTAGCCCAAGGCCTGGCAAAATAGGAATAAACAGAAGAATACAAAGCAAACCTTGTGGTAACTGCTGCTCTTATTTTCTAACCCTGAAGTAGAAAATTCAAATGCCTGTGGGAGCTGGGCAGGTAATTTAATGAGTAGAGAATCTTGGGTGTAGGATAATGATGGGGGACTGTCATATGCCAAAGAGCATCTTGTATAGAAGAGCAGCTGCTATCTAGGTCCTGCCTATTATTGCCCTGTGGGAATTTGGGTCAATGTTGCCAGATATTTGGCTTTTTCAAGAAAAGCTGAAATTCTATATTTTTATATGAAATCTGCCAATTTAAAAAATGTTTAAAGCCTCTCAAGAAGTACCTATGGGATTTCTTTTTTCAGCCCACAGGCTGCCAGTTAGTAACATCTGCCTTAGCATCCATGACGGGAACAATCTGTTCTGGGAAGATCTCTGGTTGGACCTGCGGTGATAATCTTCCATTTCCATATTCATGAGTAGGTTCTTCACGTAGATACCTTGATGAATAATTTTGACATTTTGTGCTACTCAATTTAAAGGTTGGCAATCAAAAAAAGTAAAGAAGTGGCTCGTGAAAACAGATGTTCTAATTAATGCCTAAGAACTTTTTGTAACTCTTGCTTGCTGCTGTCATATAAGGCCTTGACAACCATAAACGGGGTGATCATATACTTCAGCACTCAAATATTGGCACATTTGCCATGAGAAGGGATGCTCTTAGCAGGAGATGTAAAATGTTTGACCACTCTAACAATAAATGCATACTGTCAGCATTGAACCATCCACTTTGTGTTCAGACCTTGTGAATTCAGTTAAATGGGACTTGCTTTCTTAAAATTACTACATCTTCAGTATTTATCTTGGGGATTGACCATGAACATTTAAGTATTTCTAAGTCTCATTTGCTAATCATGTCATTTATTTGGAGTCAGAGCAATTTTACTATGTATCAGTTAGTGGTTTCTTTTCTTTAGAAATGCATTATCAAAATAACCTTAAAATAGGGGAAAAAAATGAGGTGATGTTTCTCCACAGGTGGTACCTATAATTTTTTTCTTTTATAAATTGAGCATCAAGCATTGCTCTTCTATATGCCAAAGGCCATTCAATTAGTGGGACTAATTTTCTCTGACTTTATGTCAAGTTCTGCTGTTTGCCTTTGGATTTTTGAAACAGATGACAAATACCTAAAAATGACATATTTTTAGGGCCTAAAATAGACTGGTTTCTTATACATTAACAATCCATTTGAGCATCTTTATTTCTAAGATGGCTGTTACATGCACCTACATTTTTATGGCCCACAATGAGGTTGCCAAGAAAGCACCCACTCACATGAGCATTGCTGATTGCTCTGGGCTGAATTACGCTGGAATGGCTTTGGGGAGAGGCAAAAATATGCCCCAGTAATTCTATATCAGATACGTTTCAAAGAATTTGAAGCCAAATGTGTTTCTGAGTTGGTTATGAGGAAAACTCCATTTAGGACACTTTACTTAAAAGGGTAGGCTAGAAGTAGGGAAAGAAAATTTACTTGGGAAAAGTACAAACAAATGAATAAATAAAGATTTCTTATTACCATGTTGTTATTCCAAGTGTGAGTCATGGAATTCATCAAATACGCAGATTTTAAAATGCATGTGTGGGATACCTTTTGAAGCCTCATAAATATTTACATATTTCAAAAGATTATATTTGAGCATTTCCAAGATAATTGTTGATATAAAATGTACCAATGGCTTAACACGTGGTTTTAGAGGAGAAAATGGTTTTGAGATTTTTCAAGTTCAATCCTTCCTTTCCACTTTTCAGAGGAGTTTGATGAAATGAGAAGACTAGTTTACAGAAGAGATGGAAGTCAAATCCAGGACTTCGTATTCTAAGCCCACTGAATTTTCAACTACACATTTTATGTTTCAACCACTCTTTAAAATATAAGAATAATTCCATTAAACAGGGGACAAAGGGAAGAAATCTTTGGATTTTTAAATTGCCTCGGTGTATACCATGAAGAAGTCAATTAATTTTAACATAGTATATCTAGATGAAATTAAGACCTTCAAATTATACCTATGCACATATATATTTTATCAGGTGTTATTCACCTCAGCATACATTCTGAATTGCAACAGTTATTTAGGGACTAATAATGTTTGATGTTTATTTCTATTTATTGTAATACCTGGAGGAATGTTTAACGTGGTGCTTGCCTTGGTAAGAGGTTCCCAGGGACAAATACCTTTTTAGAAGTCTCGAATCTAAAATCTTCTCTTTTAAGAAAATACCTCTTAACAAAAGCTGGCTTCATTTGGCCATCAGATTCTCTCCTGAAGAATTAAAAGGTTTTAGACATTAATAAAAACCTGGCAGTTGCAGTTTGACTATCGCACAGTAGTTTGTGTTTTAGGCATAAATTCTTTGTTTGAACTGTGTTATTGGGGCTAGCATATAACTATATATTTCCAAAGGATTGTGAGTTTCTGTGTCCAGGTGGTCCAGCCCTATGCCAAGCCACCTATGAACTATACCTATTTGGATCCCTTGAAGAAGAGCCAAATAATTATTTCTCTGGGATATGAATCTGGTCTGTGCTCTCAATCAATAACTCATTTTCATTTAAGGGAAAAAAGTATAGCTCTACTTCTCTGCTTATAGCTCTACTCATGGAATTGGAAAGTTATTTAAACTAATAAAAATTACGAATTATAAATACTAAAATATAAATATAAGATAATTATAAATTAATATAGAATTTTATGAATAAAACCACTGATTAAATAATGATTTACCCGTTGCACTAAGAAATGAAACTGCGTATTGTTTACATCTAAACTAAACATGACTATCTATACAAATATGAGCACTATACGATGAACCTGGAAAACTCTTACCTTATTTGGTTTTGGGCATCTTTGTTTTGGCCTGGTTTGGATTCATTATGTTGGATCATTCAGACTCCAGAGGCATATCCTCTGTCCCATGTTGTTCCTTACTTAAGGAGGCTGTGGCAGATAGCCCCTAGGGTGGTTCCCATGATTTCTGCTTCTTAGTGTTGATACACTTTTATACCCTCCTCTTGAGTATGCAGGACATGACTTATTTTTAACCAACGGAATATGGCAAAGGTGAAGGGATGTATATTATTATGTATGCTTGATTATATTACATAAAACTGTATTGCCCAACTTGTTGATATTTTTTTGTTGTTCTTTTCTGGTTTTTAAGAAGAAAGTTCCCATGTTCTGAGCTGCAATATGGAGAGGGCCATGTGGCAAGAGACTGAGGGAATCCTCCAGCAGACAGCCAGCAAGAAACTTGAGGCCCTGCTTCCAACAGCCTGCATGAAACCGAAATCTCCTAACAACCACGTGAACTTGGAAGCTGATCATTCCCATTTGAGCCTCAGATGAGACCACAGCCCTGGCTGACACTTTGATAATAGCTTTGTGAAACCCTGAAGCAGAAGACCCTGATGAGCAGTGCCTGGACACCAGTAAGTGCCAATCACTGTGCTAGATTTTGTGAGTATTGTGGATATAACACATTCCTGTTTCATGAGCTCCCTAATCCCAGGGAGAGAGAGACAGAGACAGAACAGCGAGTAACATGATGTGATAAAATATAGAAGTATCTTAGTGCTGTGGAAACATGAAAATGTGAATGATTCATTCTACTGGGTTTGCCAGGGGTGGTGTGGGCTGAATATCAGGAAAAGCCTCATGGAGGAGAGAGTGTTTGAGCTAGACCTTAGAGGTTAGTGAAGAGAGGGAGGGAAAGCAGAGGAAACTGCCTAACAAGGGCACCAAAGGATTTATTTAAATAACATCACTTATTTATTTACACGCCTCCTTCCACAAAGAATTTAAAGTAGTTCACAGAAGTACAACAAATGTATGAAGTGTTTGGAGAGTACTAGTCTGGTCTGGATAGAAAATTGGACGCGTGATGGGAAGCCAAAGTTTGAAGATGGTAGTTCAGGATGATTTCGTGAAGATTTATATGTTGTGCTAGGAGGATTAACTTTTCTCTTACTAAGACTTCATGTCGATGTGACAGAATACCTTAAGTACAAATGTATTAATTGGATTTAAAAGACTAATAAAAAATCCCCAAACGAAAACAGAAGGAACATACCATATCTTTTGGTACTACTTTGCAGAGGATCGAATTGTACATGCATTTATTCATTTAATTAATATTTAACAATATATTGGCACTTTATGAGTTATAACAAGAGGAACATAATTCTTTTAAAAATATTTTTCTTTTTTTAATTACGGGTGCTCAATAGTTGTATATGTTTGTAGGTGCATGTGATATTTTGCTACAGGCATACAATATGAATTAATCAAATCAGGGTAATTGCGGTATCCATCCCCTCAGGGATTTATCATTTCTTTGTGTTAGGAACATGCTAGTTCTATCTTTTAGTTATTTTAAAATATACTCTAACTTAGTGTTGATTATAGTCACTTTGTCGTGTTGTCAAATATTGTTCGTCCTATCTATCTAACTATATTTTTGCACCCATTAGTAGTGATTACATCACTGCTTTATCCCCACCTCCCCCATACCCTTCCCTGCCTCTGGTAACTATCATTCTACTCTCTGTCTCCATGAGATCAATTGTTTTTAAAATTTAGCTCCCACGTATGAGTTGGGAACATGTGAGACTTGTCTTTCTATGCTTGGCTTACTTCACTTAACATAATGTTCTCCGGTGTCATCCATGTTGTTGTAAATAGCAGGATTTCATTCTTTTTGTGGCTATATAATATTCCATTGTGTATACATATCATAATTTCTTTATTCATTCATCCATTGATGGGCACTTAGGTTGATTTAAACCTTGGCTATTGTGAGTAGTGCTGCAGTAAACATGGGAATGCAGATATCTTTTTCATGTACTGATTTCCCCTCCTTTGGATATTTACCCAGCAGTAGGATTGCTGGGTCATATGGTAGTTCTATTTTTGTTTTTTTGAGGAACCTCCATACTGAAGATGTACATAATTCTTACACTCAGGGTATAAGCCAGCTGGTACAAAAGATTATTAAACAGATAATCCAACAGAATAATTATATTTGTGTAAAGTGCTAGAATGGAAAATGCAGGTTACTATGACAACATTTAACATGAGGAACTTAGGTCAGGGAATTGTGATAATTAAGGCAGTTAGGTCAAATGATGATAATAGATGTTCTGTGGTATGTGTGAAAACACTGGTTTTACAAGGTAAAAGTAAACATTTGTGTATGTCCATTTATCCAACGTACAAAAGCATACAAAATGCTTTATGAGCGATTAAGCATACTGAAGTACTACAAGGTATGAAGCAACATGGAAGAAACAAGAATACTGTAACATAGTGGCTCCTATAAATTCATCTGCTTAATTGCTTATAAAGCACTTTTGAAATCAAATATGAATTCAACTATTCCACATGATGAGACTCTGCAAATGTTAGTAGATATTCTTAAATGTATTTTACATTGATGGTAATACCAATACCCTGTTTTCAGGAATCCTGGCTTTTTTGGGTTAACTAGAGGGCAAGCAGTAAAGGCAGAGACTTCTCTGGCTTATGGAGGCTAACGTGATTTGATTCTCAGTTGAACCTTGGGAACTAAGATAAGGATTCCTCTTGCCCAGTTCAAAAGTCTCAATTTCAAACAAAGGATATATGATGAAAATAACCACAAAAACAACCACAACAACTTCTCTCATTGTAACATTCCTTGCTCTGCTCAGAGTTTTAGCTTTGTCCCATCACTTTTAGGACCAGAGGTAAGAGGGATGAGGCCATCACTCAGTTGTCTGTTGCTGATTCAGAGACATTGGTCCCCAGATATCTATCCTGATACTGTCTTCTTGGGTAGTATTGGCATCTTGTGACCACCAGCATAAACACAAAAGTACTAAGGAATGCAGGTTTTAATTAACATATCCCATAAAAGGTATAATTGGGTCTTTTCCCCATGCCTACTAGCAACAGAAAACATAAAGTCAGTGTTACATAGATTATATACACCAACTAGAAAAAAAAGGGTTGAGGCAAGATATCCTAGTGAAAAGTGAATGCAAATTAGCATTGAGTGGTAAGGGACCCCATGGTGCCTCCGTCAATTCTGACTAAAATGGCCTACAAAATAAATAGGATAAAAGGCTCAGAGAGGCACCATGATTCCAGAAGTTTATATAGCTAATAAATTGTTCAGCCTAGTTTGAAAGGGAGTCTCTTAAGCATATGACCAAACTTTATTTTTCTATCACTACCACAACATTTGGTCCCTAACCCAAAAAGAGAGGGGAAATTTAGCAGAGAAGATAGGACATGCATATATTAATAAATAACCAGAGTATAAGACATAGTATGGGAGATGCAGATGGAGGGATATTAGACTGACTGCTTTTCAAAGGGAACTCCTAGAGTTCGTTATGAAGGAAATGCAATTGGTGACATTGAGCTTCCACATGTGGCAAGGGAGCAATCTCTTTTAGCACAGATCATCTTTCAGTATTTGAACTTCAGAGGAGATGGCATAGAACCAAATATATGCCAAGAATGGTTTTGCTGTTTTTACTTTATTTTTAAAGATTTTATTAGCAGCTTAAATTCAATTTTGAGACTTCTACTTGACAAAAGTACTACTATCTTAGCTGCATTTGGGACAATTTACTATGTGATAAAAATTGTCATTTGTAGATGCTTTTCCTGTCAATGGAGACTAAAGATTTCATTACCACCAAAATGCCTGTCTTAGTATAAAGGTCAGAGGCATGTTGGAGAAAATGCCCATATATTCAGCTGTCAAAAAACTGTTTTTTCCACAAACTCTAGAATAGGAACTCTCTGAGAATTGACCATTTATTGCACCTAGAATGAATGCGGGCACTTGGTTATAGAAGATACTAATGTTTTAAATTTGATGAATTTTTCATTGGTGGAACATGATGGAGAGAGAGAGTTTTAACTCATGCATCCTAAATGTTTATGGGAAAAAGAGTGGGCATGGGTGGGAAGTGAGAGGCAAGACAGGGACAAAATGTTTCTGTTCAGGTCATTTTCTGCCAACCTTTATGTTCAACCCAGCTCAACAGATGATGCTTTGTGAAGCCTAAATGATTAATAAGGCTTCCCAACAGGACCACAAACCAACATGAACGATGACATAATGTTACAGGTGGTGACTGTCTAAAGTAAGAGTAAATATAGTCAGAGGGCTATAATGACAACAGAAAATATATGGAGGGCTCAAAATGGCACCAGTGAGCTACTGAACAAAAGGAAAAGAAATCAGTCAGCATGCTTTTCTCAGGATATCTTCTTCATGTGGGGATAGTTTGGATTTTAGATAATCACAATAAATGGCAACATTTATTAGGTGATTAGATATTGCAGAAATAATGCATCCCTTTTGGCTCTCCTAGGGTTCCCTTTTCATATAGTGTAGAGAACCTGGACTTAGCTGTGCACTCTAACAAGTTGTGATTTATTTTGCTTTTCTCCCCTGAAGGTCCTTTGGATGCATGTTCTCTGAATGTAAGGGGAATAGGCCAATAAACTTTGCTTTGTGCCTTTGGTAATAAAGCATGACCTAATTTGGGGTCATCCCTCAATATTCTATATACACAATGGACTTCAGTTATTCCAGGAATTGTTTCCTAGAGCAAAACAAGGAAAAGCCTGGAAAATGGCTCTTAATGTTCAGCTAAACATGTGGATTTTGGTTTGGAGATAATGAAAACATTACATAAACCAGCAAGTGAGTTAATGATTGCAGGTACAGCAAGGAAAAGGATACCATTGTTGGGAGGCAGCAAAGCCAGGTTCTTTGTTCAGATTCAGTGTTATAGATAAGAAAGAGAGAAGCGTTCTGGGTAGGCAACGACTAATCTTTTGATGAAGGAAATGCAAAAAATAAAGCAACAAAAAAAATCAAGGTGCAAACATTTTTAAGATTTGAGATTTTGATTTTCATGATTAGCTTCATCAATAAATTAGTAATATGGGAGATGGGCTATTTCCTTGTCTTCAGGTTTCTATCAAACATTACTATTCAATTACATTAATGTGGACTTTAACATGTATGTTAGTTTCCTATTGTTGCTGTAATAAATTAGCACAAATTTAGTGACTTAAAACAACATAAATTTATTATCTTCCATTTCTGGAGCTCAGAAGTCTGAAATGGGTCTCACTGGGCTAAACACAAGGTATTAGCAGGGCTGTGTTCTTTCTGGAGGCTATAGGGAAAAATTTGTTTCTTTGCCTTTTTTATCTTCTAGAGGCAACTGCATTCCTTGACTCTTGGATCCTCCCTCCATTTCCAAAGCCAGCAGCACAGAATTTTCTAATCTCTTTCTGACTCTGACTTCTTTTTCTATCACTCATTTTCCACTTTAAAGGACCCTTGTGATTACACTGGGCACACCTGGATAATCCAGGATAATCTCTTTATTCTAAAACCAATTGATTAACAACTTTAGTTCCATCTGCAAATTTAATCCCATCTTGATATGTAACATAATGTATTCACAGGTCCCAGGGATTAGGACATGGACGTCTTTGGGGAGGGATATTATTCTGACTAACCCAACATCTAATTGACTATTAAATTAATATTTACATGCAAAGTATTTTTAATTTAAATTGACCTTGACAGAGTAGAACACATCATCTAAGCTTTAGAATGTGTGAAGATACTGCTTAACTCTGATTCTAAAACCTTAATCTACCAACCAATCAACCAACTAACCTCGTCTACCTCTTTCTCAAAAATATGCCTGCTTTTCTTGGAGTTCATTCTGGATTTATTGTTCTTGAGTTCTTTTATAAGGGATATTTTACTTTTCATAGGTGGATTGACAACCTCAATAATTTTAAATTCATGTCTTTGATCCCTCCCACCTCCACCTGTATCCATCCATTGTCATATTCAACAAGTCCACTATGCAAAGTCAGATATTCTGCTAGGTACAGGATATTCAAAGATGAATATAATACATAGTCACTATTCTTTAAACAGAATCTGAAGAGGAGACAGAGAATGAGATATAACATTAAAGAAAAATAATGTGTTATAAAGTAAATTACCCTGAACCCTTAAACCAGAAAGGGATCCTAACTGGCTAGGAAAGTTGGCAAATCTTTAGTGTAAAGTAGGTACTTTGGATGTGATGGGTGGGGTTCGGGGGATGGCATTCAGTCAGAAGGAAGAACAAGTGGAGATGGAGACCTATGTGTGCCTTTTGCTCTTGCTGTTTGTTTTTCCTGGAATGTCCTGCCTATCCCCCTGCCACATACAGTCCTTCTCTGTTCTCCTCCCCATTCCCAGGCCACCTGTCCAATTCCCATTTCTGTTTTGTTGTGAATAAGAAGGAATAAGATGAGGACAAAATAAAGTCTTAATACTTCAACATGACACATATGTTCCTTATGATTTTTCTTGCTTCTCCAAATCTCTTAACTACTGGCTCATACAAACCTAAATTCTAAATATCCCAATTTTAATCTCATATTGCCCTGTATGGATTCTACTGTGTAATGAGAAATGAAGAGACTTGGAAATCGGATGGGTCTTAGTGTGAATCCCAGAGCAGTCATAACAAAGCATGTGACCTTGGATGAATTGTTTTATTGCTCTGAACCCTATTACGCAGGGATGTTGTAGAGATAAAATAACATGCAACTAACTTATTTATTGAGTACACTAAACATGGTGTGGTTCAATCAGGAAAGTATTTTATTTTTCTACCTCCTTCAAACATGCTTTGTTGAACTTCCCCACTCCAACAATACTTAGAGAACATTCTACAACTTTAGATCACTTTAATAAGAATTCCATTCTTGCCATAAAAATTCAATTGCAAGTAGTTACAAGGTTTTGTCTAGACTTCAATTGTAAATTCTAAACTTATTTCAAATCCATTCCACCTACACTGGGGAGATAGCATGGTTTCTCCTTTTAGTATTCCTTAGTATTTCTTTTCTCTACCATCTGCTCCCCTCCCCCGCCATCTTCACCCTTCAAACTCCTCCAGGGTTAAGGAGAAGAGGAGGAAAAGATCAAAGTTATTTTTATTTATCTTGTCCTGTTTGAAGTTCTATCTTACCTCATTATCTGTCATTTCCCTTGCTTTGGCAAGTGTTCAAATATTCATGCTTTTGCAAGGCACAAATGCGTGGTTTGCTTGAATGTCCATCATAGACGTCCACGCTGAGCAGTAGATGAAACAAAGGATACATTCTACACCTGGTCTCTATTGTATCCACTAACCAGCCTACCTCTTGTCCCAAGGTACTTACCGCATCTTTTTCCCCTTTTTACCTTGGGCAGTCTCAGTTGTATGGAATCGGCCCAAAGAAAACTCCTTCATCTTTTCCATGACAAATGCGAACATTTGTAATCATTCTCCTTGCCTACCCTCTTGTCTTGCTTTCCAAGGCCTCTCTCATCATCTTCCCACCTTAAAATTTTCTGATGAAAAGTAAGTACTAATCTTGATTTAGGATAAAACTCTAGAAGATACATGTTGAGGTTGTTTTTCCCGACACCTCAGTCTCATGAAAACACTGAACTAGATCTATGGGTTTCCCTAGGTCACCAAACATCTATCCTTGGAGGCAGATGACCATCTTTTATTCCGGGCATTCTAGATGTGAGTTTTTATTTTGGTGCTCTCCATCTCTTGACTGGTGGCCAGTGGAGAACTACCTACCTCCTCTCTCCCACTAGGGAGGAGAGATGGACACATTCCCTGCTAGGCTGGCAACCCTCCATCTGCCCTTATGTGAACTGGATAGGGTAATAAGCTGAAGGTTGAAGGGTTGGTGTGATCTATTCTAGTTCCCTGGCGACTGTCTAACAAGCCTTTTTGACTGCTGCCTTTAGAATGCAGCTGGGCTTAGCTATCATTGTCTGCCGATATATAACTTTGGGCAAAATGCTCGGACAGCAAGAATTGTTCCACTTTATATCCAAGCTTATATATAAATTTCATAGTACAATGCTTGGCCCGTTAGGGGGCTCAGAAATGTTAGTTTTGTTTTTATTTTTACTTGCAAAGGTTCACTAGAGCATTTCTGTAATGCCACTACTTATATAACTTTTTAAGGGGGCATTTAAACCTAACATTCATAGTCTGGCATTTTTTAAATGAGCAAGAGTGCTAAAAGAGAAAAAGAAAAGTAAATCTAAATCTTAAGAACTGCTTGGGGGAAATGGAGAAAAGTAACACCTTTCTGCATTGAAATTTTTTTTCTTTTAGTAAAGAGCACTGCGGGCCTCATTTACATTTACCTTTCCCAGAAGCTAACTTGTAGCTAGGCTTACCTGCTTTTAGAACAGGTTGATTAATTTCACCTTAGCATCCAGCTAGTGCATTTGAAATTGCTGATGAAAGGTACTGTCAAATCCCTGGTCTATTTTGATAACGATTTGTACTTGTAAGGCAATCTGCCCATTAGTGTAGAAAAAGGGAATTGGGACAGCACCTCACAAAATGATCTCTGAAAGCAAACACGGAGCCCCAGAGTCTGCTGGGCAGGAATTTATATTCCTATATCATTTTGACTCAGCACACAAATGTGGGATGTATGGGGGTGTTTGCATTTGGTGCCAGATTGTTTGCCTACACCAGAGGCTGTCCTAAGAGATTTGTTGAATCTGCTTTTGCTTACAGATTGGAATTCAGGGAAACTTTATTTAAATGCCAAATTATAGTGCAGGGTTTCTCTACACTTTATCTATGGCTGCCCAGGTATAATAACTTACCAATGATCATGATGCATCAAAATATATCTGGTTGTCTGCCAATTAGTTAGAATATAATCTGTCACTAACCTGCTCTTGTTAATGTACCAACGATCATAATACTAAACTGCAGGCTATTTTGTATCATAATATGCAATAAATCCTCTTCCATCCATGCTACGAACTACCCCAATATCTTACCTCAAAAGATACAGTGGTTTTGGGAAAATTAAAAAAAAATAAAAAAGAAAAAAAGGTATCATCTCGAGTAAATTAAGCACACATTTAAATTTTTTATTTGTGTTTGAGTAAGCATCTTACTTTTTCTGAGCCTTTTCCAAATAACTACATTTAAAAAATAACTATATCTCAGTTTGCTATGAGGAAAAAATGTGATAATATAAGCAAAGGGACTAGAACATTACTTGGCATTTAGAAAGGTGGTCAAGAACTATTCATTCTCTTCTCCCTTTGATGCTAAGATAAGACTTACTTGCTACTCTCATAGTTAGAACTGTCAGTGAAGCACCCAAAAAAAAATGTACAGCAATTGGTCCAGCCTTGGATTTGGGGGAGCCAGCATTACCTTCAACTGGCAGTGCCTCAGGGAGAGAGAGTAGGAGGTGTCTCTGCTATTGTTTTTAGCTCTTGTACAATCTTATTTTGAGATGTGTAGAAGGAAGCCCCTTTCTCCTTTTTATGTTAGGAATTTGTGTTCCCGGGGAAACAACATAAATGGCTGCTGTCTTCTTTGCCTCTTTGATTTTAAAGGTGAAGTTTTCTGTTGAGATTGCTGTCACCTCTGAAGATTTTTAGAAGGAAGATTTTTTATGAATGCACAGAGGTTTGGGATTATGGCCATTTGAGCCCTTTATTCTAGCACCTAGTTCACTTAGCACAGAGGAAGGGAAAGATTGTGGTTATTAGAGTTGGGCAGTCTGGGTGTAACCCACCCTGTGCTTATCCCAGTGACTTCAGGTAAATTGCTTAACCCATGGCAGATGTCTTCCAGTTCTTAGAACAGTCAGAGGCTTTCCTATCTTAGGTCCTAAGATAAACTCCTCAAAGGTAGAAACTAGGTCTGTTGTCTCAGTACCTTCAATACAACGTCTTAAATAAGTGACGTATAGAAGGAGCTCAAAAATGTTAAGGCAATGCATAAAAATGAATTAATTGGCCTCAGTTTCTTCATCTATAAAGGAGATAATAATAATACTTGATTTAAGATTTGCAGGAGCTAGAAATGAGAATGACCTGGCAGAGTGCCTAACCCAGCATTGGCATTACCATTACAAGTCCATGTGCTACAATTCTAGTATAGTCTAATAATTGTGTAAATTGGGCAATATTGTTAGCTCTCTGTCCTAACCTCATCTTTAAAATGAAAACCGTAGGCTATTTCATTTCAAGAGTCCCATTTACCTGGGACCCATAATATCTGGATTTTTAAGCATTTTAAGTTTAAAATATTAAGCATATTAAACTTTTTGATTAGACAATTAAAAAATTTACCCTATAATCTGTCCAAATATTTGAATTTTTATGTAGCAAGAACACAAAACTATTCCTTTTCTACTGGGAAATTCATTATCACCCGAGAGAAAAGGAGAATATTTCACTGGTTGTAATTCTTTGAAGCTTACTAGCAATAAAAAGAGGAACTAGAAATAACACGATTTCTCTGCTGTGAATAAACATGTACAAAATTCACTGCAAAATTAACAGTTTTTGCCATTTATAAAAACTGGAATTGCTTCTCCCATATTTCTAGGTTTGCTATTCTAGGGGAGGGGACTGGGAAGATCCGATATTCTGATTTGATGTATTTGATTAAAATTGATTGCTCATCTCAGAGGAATTACCAGGGAAGCTCTCCCTTGGCAATGGTGACATGGCTCACCCCATTACAAGGCAGTGGGGAAGTTTTGCCTCCCTGCCTCCACGTGACTTGCTGTTGCAAAAGAATATAGTGCATTCCCTCATTCGCAGGGCTTGTTTCAAACTGCAAACCTGATCCAGCCAACGTGTCTCCTCAAGATGCCTTGGAGAAGAGACGTGTTACAAGAACAGTTAGACTCACTTGAATCATTTTTCTCCTTTATTTTCTGTCACTCTGACTTGATGCATTTTGCATCTATTTTTAGCAGTTTACAAATAACAATGATGATGACAACAATGACTAACGTTTACTAAAGGTTTATTTTGTTTGGAGCACTGTGTAAATACTTTACATGTTAAGTACTGTTAAGTTCTTTACTCTTAATGTTGTAGGAATTATTTCCATCTACCATTTACAGATGAGGAAACTGAGGAATAGAGAGGTTAACTTAATTAACCTGTTCTGAATGATAAAAGTATTAAGCAATAGAGCCAGGATCTGAATGCAGGCAGTAAGGCAGAAGCCTTGCCCTTAACCACCGTATTTATAAATGTTGGCCATCAGTGCGAACCACTTGTGGTAGGCAGCTTCTAAAATGGCTCCAATAATCCCTGCCTCCTGGCATTCATCTTTCGTGTAAGTTTCTCCCTTTGTGTGAGGGCCAGATCTAATGACTTGCTTCTGATAAATAGAATACAACAAACAGTAATGAGAATATTGCTTCTGAGATTAGGCGGTCTCTCTCTCTCTCTCCTAATGAAGCAGTTGCCACATTGTGGGCTGTCCTATGCAGAAGCCCGCTTGTAAGGAACTCTGCGGGTGGCTTATAGGCAACAACCATCAGGACCTGAGGTTTTCAGTCCAATATCTTGTGAAGATCTGAATCTTGCCAACAAAACTACACAAGTGAGCTTGGAAGTGGATCCTTCCCAACTTGCAAGGGCTGTAGATTTAGCCAATACTTTGATTGTAGCCTTCTGAGAGAACCTGAACCAGAGAACCTAAACCCAGTTAAATTATACCTGCAATCCTGACCCACTCAAACTATGAAAGAATAGATGTTTTAAGCCACTAAGTTTTGGCAGCAATTTGTTACACAGTAATGATAACTGATACAACACTCTAGCAATATTATTTAGCCTTCCTCCCTCCCTTCCTTCCTTCCTTCTTTATTTCTGAATGCTAGCTATGTGTTAGGCAATATTTTCACATACATTATCTTATTTAATCATCATTAAAACCCTGTGAGGTAGATATTATAATTTTTATTTTACCATTCAGAAAGTAGAGTCTCACAGAGTTTATGGAATCTTGTGCTAGTCAATTGAAAAATTAATGCTTAGACATAACTATCTGTGATCTTTCTCTTTTATAATGTCATATCACTTCTCTCATAAATTATTCCCCACTTGATTTAATCTCCAAAC
Source organism: Indri indri (assembly GCA_004363605.1). Classification (NCBI taxonomy): domain Eukaryota; kingdom Metazoa; phylum Chordata; class Mammalia; order Primates; family Indriidae; genus Indri; species Indri indri. The sequence continues at coordinate 5,377 of RJWJ010029610.1, read as the reverse complement.
CCTAACTTACAGAGCTGAACACTTCCTTATCTATGTACCTTTTTTAGTATCATATAAAATAATTACTAGTAATAGCATTGTTGAGTGGCTTTATTATGTCAAGTGCTATGGTAAGAGCTTTATATAGATTATCTTTTTTTTGTTTGTTTTTGAGACAGAGTCTTGCTTTGTCACCCTGAATATTTGCAGTGGTGTCACCATCAACAAACTCCTGGGCCTAAGCGATCCTCTTGCCTCAGCCTTCTGAGTAGGTGGGACTACAGGCACCACGACACCTGGCTAATTTTTCTATTTTTAGTAAAGATGGGCCCTTGCTCTTGCTAAGGCTGGTTTTGAACTCCTGAGCTCAAGCAGTGTCCCCATTTTGGGCTTCCAGAGTGCTAGGATTACAGGCATAAGCCACCATGAACGGCCAATATACATCATCTTATTTAATTTTCATGACAATAATCTGAGACAGGTTCTATTACTTCCATTATTTTGCAGATGTGGAAATTGAGAATCATAGATCTTAAACAACTCACTTATAGTTTCAAGATAGAACATTTTGTGTTGTACTTATTTGCTTTTATTGTAATTATCCACATCTGATTTTCCCAATGGACTTTGAGCTCCAAGAGGACTTGCGTCTTTACAGATCACAACACCGAGCACAGATCCTGCTCATGCGGATGCTGAATGAATGTTTATTGAGCTGAACTCACGTTTGACCTCAAGCTCTCCATTCTGTGCATATGGACATTCAAATTTATTCAAAGCAGTAAAAATACCAAGAAAACTCATTTTTTTTACTTTATAAAATCATAGTATGATTCTTCCTTTTTTCTGTTGTTTGGTAATGTGTTGGAAGGAAGAGTTGCATAAATTTTAGAAGAAAAATGAGAGTTATAAAAATCCAATATTATTGATTCCCATAACATCTTTGCACATAGCATATAGTCATTCAAATTTCCTTCTTTTTCACGTTCTGTATCTCTATTTCACAACCTTTACAACTAAAGATGGCATACAGAATAATGAATTCTGAGTTCCATAAAATTTATGCTTACAAATAATTAAATACCTTCAATGTATTGTTCTTGGCTGAGAGTGGAAGGCAAGAAAACATATAGAAAGAATTTCTAAACTAGGATTCAAACCACATCATAGATATTAAAACTATGAGGTAACTGGAAAACTCTTTAATCAAACTCCCACATTTCAGTAAATTGAATAATTAATACACTTTATCTAGGAGGTTCTTATTGAATTGTTTGTATTCTTTCATGAGAATTCAATTTTAAATTATCATCTTGATTAATTCATCCATTTAAGAAACATTTAATGAATGCTTACTATGTGCAAAACACTGTTTTAGTAAACATTAATAAAACAGAAATGAATGAAGCTTGGTGTCTGTGCCAAGGATCTCTCAGTATAGTGAAGACAATAGATGCAGATATAAATAGTTGCAGTATCACGTAAATGGCAGAGGTAGGTGTATATTTCAGAAACACAGATAAAGAAATTACTCTCTCTCCATTATAGGGGTATATCAAAATAATACATGATATATAAAACTTTAAGCCATTCTTATATTTCTATAGTATGCTTCCAAAATCTCTGGAATTTTCTCTAAATGAGGAAATACAAACATAGAAATTACTAAATAAAGATAGACATGTTGGAAAGCTTTGGCTCTCCTATAACAAATTCCTACCAGCTAATGAGTCACCCAGAAATATGGCACATTGAATGTTATATTTCTGTGTACTAACATTAGCACAGAATCACACCAGAAGTGTGAGAACCATAGGTACCTTTTACTCCCCAAATGTATCTTAACTTTGGGAACACCTGTGCTAAATAACTTTGTTCATATCTGCTGGGATGACTCAAAGATTTTATAACTATGTGGCACTTCGCATTGCCAGACTTTATGAAGATTCAGAGGGAAACCAAGCACTGTGCTTTGGAATATGGAATTTATGAAGTTCAAACAGAATTATCCTCATCTCAAGGAGCTTCCGATAACCTTTTTGAAACAGAACAACTTTTACACTTATTCTTGTTCAGGGATCCACGAAGAGTACATTTTAAAATACAGAATCATAACATATTTTCTATTAAATTCATTATATAGAAAAATGCTGTCATATTCTTTGCAATAACAGAATCATTTTTTAAATTAAGCAATAACCAGCATATTTGTCTTAACAGTCACTATTCTTCCCTTCTCTTTTCAACCTTATATTTGACTAAACATCCATCATTATCACTATTACCTACCCACCATCATGTTCATTTCTATGAAGACATTTACTTGTTGCACGATGTTCATATCCCAAATGCTACCATCATCATAGTTAACATATACATCTACATGAAAAATAAATTTATTCCCTAAACTTGTGGAGAACGCTCTACTGCTTCTGAAGCATACTCTGTCCAAAATGGAAATCATGACCTGCCTGTCTTCCCTGCTCCTCCCAGCAGTTTTCTCCCCCTCCATACTGCAATTTATAAGGATGAAAAACTTGTGGTCTCAGGGTCCTCTCCCTTTCAGTCCTTCAGTTATATTAATATTATCATAAAATCCTGTCAGTTCTTCCTCAAAAATGTTTCCCCTTTTCACTATTTCCCTTCCTCTCTCTTTCATAGTTCTTTTTTTTTTTTTTTTTTTTTTTTGAGAATGGAGTCTTGCTCAGCAACCTCAAAGTCCTGGACTCGAACAATTCTCGTGCCTCAGCCCCTCAAGTAGGTGAGATTACAGGCACACACCACCATGCCTGGCTAATTTTTCTATTTTTAGTAGAGACGGGGGTCTCGCTCTTGCTCAGGCTGGTCTCGAACTCCTGACCTCAAGCCACCCTCCTGCCTCATCCTCCCAGAGTGCTAGGATTACAGGTCGTGAGCTTTCATAGTTCTTGTCACACAGCTGTGTTCTTGCTGGTCTTTCATACTGTAGTTTCTTTCCCCTCAATTCCCCATACATCCTTAGATAAATCTTCCTACATCACTGTTTCTGTTCATTATTTTTGACAAAGCACACTGTGGATCACTAATTACCACTGGGTCTCATTCAGCCTTATTTTCCCTTCAGTGTAGTTATTAACTTTTTCAGTCATAAACGTTTTACTTACTCATTTTAGAAAAATTGAAAAATACTGACACGTCAAGAAAATAGGTAAAAATGCCATGTTCAGCCCTTTGCAATATTTAATCTCCCCACCAAGAATATAGAATAACTACATTCCATATTTAAATGTAAAATTCTCTTATATCTTAATTTTATAGCCTTCTTCATAAAGTTCTTACATATTTCTTCATTGTGGTATTTCTAGATTATTTTCTATATCTATGCAACTCAAGACTTTAAAAAAAATCCTAACAGGTTATTATTTTATATAAAATGTAGATACATGTTAATTTTAAAATATTGTACTCTCACCGATTCTAGGACTTTTCAGTTTATTTTCTTTGAGATTCTAGGCATATAATCTTATACTTTTCAAATAGTGGTAATTTTGTAACCCTTTTCTTTTTAACATCTTATGACATTTGAATAGAATTTCTAGGAAAATGCTAAATAATAATGTAAATAGTTCATATTATTATCTTACTCTTGGTGTTAGTGAAAATAACTCCAGTGTTTCATTATTAAGTATTAGGTATTATTTTATGATGTTATGTTCATAATTAAATATCCTTTTCTTAGCTTTCTAAGAGTTTTAACCAGGAACAGACATTTAATTTTTATCAAATGCCTTTTTGCCATCACCTGAAAGAAAAAAAAATGTATTTTGTCCTTTTAATTATTTTTGCAACATAATGTTTAATAAGTTTCCAATGTAAAATGAATGTTTCTCATCTCCATCAGCTTGTGTGGATATAATTTAAGATATATTTTGAGTAATTTAAAGATTGGTGACTCAGGAACCCTGCCCCACTGATAGTTGTATTACTAATACTACTCCATCCCAAATCTTAGTGATTTATTTTTGTTTCTAGAAGGTATTTAATAGGTATTCAGAAATAATTAATCACATGGCTTTCCCCTCTGGACTTGTTAATGTTGAAATCTCTTGAGAAATATGTGTGGTCACATTCTTTTCTCAGCTGATAGTACCCTCTGTAAGAAGGATAATCTTTGAGAAAAGGTGCTTTCTTTACTGTGGATTTATGTCACATATTCCCATAGATTAAAGTCTCAGAACACCAAATGTCTCCATGATTGTTTCAAACCTTTCTGTGCTACCAGTTCTATGCTGAGTTTCATGAAGAAATAGGAATTCTTCCTAACTCTTTGTCCCTGGGATGCTGCAACAACATTGCTTGCATATTAAAGTATAATAATGCATCTTAAGTCTAATGGAGGTATGAGAGTCACCAGTGTATGGGGTGAGCAGGTTTAGTGAACAGATTCAGCTAAGTCACTCTAATACAATATTATTAATTAATTAATATTAATCTGTCAAATTTATCCAGCTGTTTAACCATGCTTTCTATTGCATGAAATAGCCCCTCTCTTCTTTGAGCCTTTTAATCTCTAGTTCTGTCTAACCTACAGATCCCATGTCTTCCTATCTAATAATTTTCTCCTAATTTTCCTAGAGTATATCCTCAAATACACAGAATTTGTGGAAGTTCAGGTTTTTATTCTTTTCATTTTTAAATTGACAAATCATAGTTGTATATACATTTATGGTGTACAACGTGATTTTTTTTTTTTTGGTGTATGTATATGATGTGGTATAATTAAATCGAACTAATTAACATATCCCCTTGCTTATCATTTTTTATGATGAGACATTTGAAATCTATTTTTTTTAGTTATTTTGAAATATATAATACATTATTATTGAGTATTAGCACCCTGGTATGCAACAAATCTCAAATCTATTCCTTCTGGCTATCTAAAATTTTGTACCCTTTGATCAGCCACTCCCCTACTCTTTCCCTTCTTATTCCCCTCCTAGCCTCTGGTAACCATCGTCTATTCTCTACTTGATGAATTCAACTTTACTATATTCCAAACACAAGTGAGAACATCTTTTTATATTTTTATCTTAGTTTGCACTGTTTTAATAGAATACCATAGATTGGATGGCTTAAAAAACCAAACATTTATTTCTCACAGTTCTGGAGGTTGGAAGCCTGTGATCAGGGTGCCAGCATGGTTGGGTTCTGGTGAAAGCCATCTTCTTGGTTCACAGATGGCCATCCTCTTGCCATGTCCTCACATGACAGAAAGGGAGCTAGCTAGTTCTCTCTCTCCTTTTAGAACACTAATCAAATTTATGAGAGCTCCACCTTCATGACCTTACTACATCCAAATGTCCCACATTCAAACACCATCACATTAACAATTAAGTGTCAACATATTAATTTTGGGGGT
>RJWJ010029609.1:0-20502 GCA_004363605.1 Indri indri | reverse complement strand
TAGACTAAATGGTAAATGGGAATGCAGGAGCTGCTGACCACTGTGGGGACAGAGATGATTTCCCTGTGAACAGTTTGCACTTGAGCATCCTGGGAAGATCCTGGAGAAAGGTGTCCAGGGGATAGTAGAAAATTGGAGTTGGGCACTTAAGCAATGCTAGTTGAAGTTTTGGAAGGTTTTCTTTTCTTTTCTTTTTTTTCCTTGGAGGTGATAGCTAAAACCAAGAAATTCAATAGGATTACCAAGGGAGAAACACAGATAAGAGTACCAAAGGCATTTATCCCCGCTTGGACTACCTGAAGCCTAAGGCAATTTATGTTTTTGTTTTTCTCTAAATTGAGGTTCTCTTCCTCTGCAACAATTACTTTTTTTAAAAAACGAAAATTTCTGAAAGCTCCTAAGCACCTTTTTCCCCATCTACGATTCCGTTTTAACATAATTGCCAAGCTTGCCACACCACCACCCACCCCAGTGGCAACATTCCAAAGAATGGGTATGGCTTCTTTGTACAGTTAAGTAGGTGAATGGGAAATGATCGTGAATACAAACACATGAGCCCATAGCTTATGCATATAAGCTATACCATTTAGTCTATTGTCCTGATCCCATGAGACAGGCTCAAACATCCTGGTGCTATGTTCTAATACTATGTCAAGAGCCACAAAACTATAAAAATAATATAGTTGCTTTAGAATGAAAGGAATATTGTAGAGTAGAAATAACATTGTATTGGGAAATAGAACATCTGATGTATCAGTACTGATCCTGGCAATTCTACCAAGTCTTCCAGCTTGGCCAGGGTAGTTCCTCAGAAATAAGATAAAATGGTGGAAAAGAATCAGGTAATGATGCCTAGGGCTCTTGCTCACCTCTAGAGAACTCCACAACCAAATGCTTAGCCAAGTGGCCTTTCTTGTGCTGTAGCATTACCCCACCTCCCTGCTTGCGACCTCACGGTGGGGTAGGAGTTTCAGAATACAGCTGCAAAGTGGTACATGCAGTTTACTTTAAGAATTAATTAACAGGGACCTTGTGGGTCATACCTGAGCTGGAAAATGCTTTGCTTTTGACCAATGCCAGCTAAAAACTGCCTCTGTGTTCCAAAGGTTCATCTTACTATGGTCTTAAATCTAATCTATAGCCATTCTTCAAAAGAGCTTTCTGAACTAAAAGATTCTTTGCCCTCAAGCTCAATTTTATATAAGAGCTCTATCCTCATGCTTTCTTTCATTGTTTTATCATAAAGAGCTGTACAAAAATGCTAAAGCCGATATTTTTCTAAACTCCTTACACGGCACTGCCCGAATGTGAGCAACACTGAAGCAGAATGCATAAGATTTCTGAGTTGAAATCCCATCATCTTTGATAAAATGTCCAGATTAGCATTATGTGATCATCCCACAGTGAAGAAATCATTGTTTGACTTTTATTTTTCTTCTCTGATACAAGGAGTGGCTGTGTGTGATGCTGTAAGTACATGTCCGCAGAGTTTAGGAGGAGAGTGGGAGTGTTAACAAGCCACATTGCTTGGACAAATGTATATTTCTCTTCCTGCCATATGCTCCTTTCAGTTGCCTGTTACTGATACATACTTAGATGTGCTCCCCTAATATCTTCTCGTTATAAACAAGCCCATCACAAAGACCTTGATAAAACCTCCCCTCTGTCAATACTTAAGGAAGGAAAGTCCGTGATGGAAAAATACATCTGGAAGCTATTCTCCCTTCTTTTAGAAATAAATCTCAGTTCTGGTAATATGAAACATTTTCTTTATCAAAAGGAAGTGCCAAGTATTATGTGCATTATTTTCCACATATAATGTAAAGTCTAGAATAGGGCTAGGCAACTAGGGGAACAAAAAAGGCTGCGGGCATGAAAAAACTACAGATTCCCTGGGTTTAGAGCATCTTCAGAGATTTTTCACTTGTCCTTTAAGGGAATCCAAATTTACCTTAAAAATTAAGCTTCCTTCTGGCACTCTGGTCCCTTTTCTTTTTTTTCCCTCTGTAGAAGCCTGGTTTAGCATACAGATAGTCACATCACTAGCTCAGGTGGGAGAGTCGGCTAATTATTTTTAAGTGACGGGGGCTTTGAGGTGGCTGCAAACCTGCTGAAAGATAAGGGCTCAGCCAGGTTTCTGAAGCTAAACATCTAGCCCACAGCATAACAACTTAATCTAAACCAGCATGAGAATATCCACCTTGTGTAAATTACTTCATGTAAATTCATAGGGAGTGGGTTTTCCACGATTTAGACCATATTCATAGGTTGGAGAATCTGCCCTAACAGATCTCCTGTGTGACTCTTGCCACCTAGATCTTCGCACAAGGCCTGAAAATACAAACAAACAAACCTTAGCTGAACCCAGGTGCTTGTCCACAGAGGCCAGCACCATGGAAAAGAGGCTCCTAATGGAAGGAGGAGACTTTAGTCCTCTGAGAGGCAGGAGAACAGTGTAATGACATTTCTTTCCCTTTCCAGGATCTCAGATTTTAGTTCTAAAAACTGACTCTAGAATTAAAACTGTAGACTTTGTCATAAGTCACAATGGAACTTTTGCAACTGGGGATAAGAAAGAAAAAATAGGGAAAAGCTGACTTCTCAACTGAACTAGAACAGTTCACAGAGCGTTCTAGGGCAGGTTGCTGCAAGTATGCTCTTGGCAAGAACATCATAAACCACGAGAGAAACTTTAATATGCTCAAGGACAAACTGACACCAGGAACTCAAATGTGGGAACAAACGGGAGAAACAAGACAGCATCTCAATTTAATACAAACCTATGCACAAAGGCGAGATAGAGGGGAGTTAAGATTCGGGGGAAATGAGCTACTGGCAGGGAGTGGGTGACAATGCAGACCCCTTCCAGGGCTAAGGAGGTGGTCCTGGAATGCTGTCGTCAGCTAGGCATGGAGGTGGCTGTGAGCTCAGGAAGCGAGTGGGCGTCGGCAGTCTTTCTGGGTGTTTGTCTCAAAGAATTTCCCTAAGATTAGTGGTCTTAAAAATTGGACAGGGAATAAGAGAGTAGGATTCAGCACTTAAGAACAGAAGACCAGCAAGCATTAGAGAGGGTGTCAGGGTTTCAGGTTGGCTCAACTTAAGGACAGCTCTGGTGACGGAGAAGAGAAGTGACACTGGATAGCAGGGAGAGTCTTGACCAAAGTTCAGAAAGAAGAAGCCTGGCAGAAACCAGTCCTATTGGATAAAAGGGTGACAGTGATGTAGAAAGTGTTAATTCTCAGGGACTCCATGATCTTTCATTTGTTTTGAATGGAAATGAGGTGAGCAGGAAGAGTGACGTTATTGGAGCACACTGATGCTTGCTCTGATTCCTGAAAAGACTCAGTGAAGGTTGGTTCAGGAAGTGGACAGATCTGGTTATACATGAGGATATTCCAGATTGTGGAAGGCGGAGGAAAAGGAGAGAAGTCAGGCTAATTTCTCTGCTCTCTCTGAGATATATACCTAGCAAGTCCTGAAGGAAAACAGACCCAGGCACAAGCACGTATGTGAACACGGGCATTCCTTCCCATTCTTACAGAGAAGTCAACTCACTTTGTTCAGTAAACAACAAATAAGTGAAATGACTAAATGGGCCTGGTGCATGAGGGAAAAATATTTTGTTCTTTAAGTGGAAAGCCTAAAACCCCTAATGCTGACAGCAGAGATTTCTTTTAAACAAAAAACCCTCTAGGAGTAGTGGTTCTTACACTGGAATGTGCAAAAGAATCACCTGGAGAGCTTCTTAATAATGCGGATTCCCAGGTCCCACCCCCCACAACTTCAGATTCTCAAAATCTAGAGAGCGGCCTGGGAATGCGCATACCAGCAAGCATTCCAGGAGCTTCGGATGACAGTGGTTGGCAGGCCACCCCGGCCATCCAGCTGCAGCATCCTCCCTGTCTGGAGAGCTGAATGAGTCTAGAGATCTTAATAAAGATGACCCAGGTGCACATCACAGACTGCCTCTTCAATGAGCAAAGAAAGATGAACATACATTTATGATTAAATCCGTACGGAAAAAACATCCTCTGTAGAACATAACCCGTTGCCTTTTGGTTCTTTGCAAATGGAAGATTGGCACGTGATAATCAGGAACCCTCAGCTGATGTGGAATCAGGGCATGTTTCCTGTGCACGCTCCTTTATTTGTGAAAAGGTCTGCGTTCTCTCGGTGGCCGCGCCACAGCGGGCTGTACTGTTGTGCTGTGAGCCTCTTGGGGGAGGTTGAGCTCTGCCAATCCCCTCCCCCTTGCACAGCCTGCCCCTGGCTTAGCTCCTGATTAATTCAGGGGATCCTGCGAGGTTAACCCTTAATTTGATGGCTCCGGTGGGGAGCTGAGAGATTGCTGGTAATTTATCACCCTTGTTTTTTTTTTTTTTTAATGCAAAAACATTTTCTAAGGCAACAAATAAAAAATTATTTTTAAAACCCACATTTAAAATACATTAGCTACAGCATTCTCTTCTTACATAAGTGTATCCTCCAAACATAACAATTACTTCCCATCCATCTCTTTTTAACAAACTTCCAATACATAACATAAAAAATATAGCTACAATTACAGCTTTAGCGTCTCAAAATGTGCCTGGATCCCATATTTGCTTCCTGTTCCTTTTGGAGGAAATAAGTCTTTCTTCTACCAGAGATAAGATTTTTTTTTTTATTGGGATAGTTTAACTAAGCTGGAGAGATCACCTTAATGAGATTATGTAAATGTATGCCAAGCATATAAACCACATTTTCTCAGAGAGTGGAACACTTCAAATATCATTTAATAAAACAGGACCATGGGTAGAAACACCTCGATAAATTGTTAAGGGGCAAAGCAAGAAGGCTGAACTATACACATCTGATCAAATTTCCTTTGATTCAGTTACTTTATTAAAGTCTCCTAGAGAAGGACAGAGGACCATTGCACCACTGTGGGGGGCAGCGTTTTTATTCCTCTCTTACTCGATGTGGAGGAGGGGTATCACCCCTCATGGCTCCCCGAAGCCCCTCGTGGCTTAGTGCCACTGTGTTAAGGGTAGAGAGGTAGTTCTTCTCAATATTACAGACTGCAATTGTATTTCCCAACAACATTAGGAAAAAAAAATATGACTCAGAACTAGTCTTCTCGGCAAGGAATGCCAGGCAAGGAATAAAAAGTGGCTCCCTACTCCCCCCAACCCTCTCCCCCACCCCAAGAAATACTACGCTATATTGACGTACTTTCTTTAGAAACCATGAGCTCTTATTAGGAAAGCTATAATATAAATCAAATATTTTCTGTTTCCTCTTCTTGCTTAACGCCTTTGTTGCATGTGTGTTTTACTGAAATTTCTCGAGTTTCACAAGCAGTCTTGTTCTAAGTTATTCTTTTTAGCCTTTGTTTCTTTTGAGTTTGCTAGCAGAATTTGTATACAGACACTCCAAACTGCAACAAATGCAACCAATGTTCAGACAGCAGTGTGCATAAACTGAGCACCCTTCTGCATGCAGGCAGGAGTCCTGGAGTGCAGGCTACTGCTGGGAGGAATGTTAAGTCAGCCCTAAGGAAGGGCAGCCTACCCCAAGCCCTTCGTTCAACCTAAAGGGCTGCAAAAGAATAAATGATTGCATTTTGTTAATAGAAGAAAACGTTTAGAGGGAAAACTTTTGCATATGGAAGCCAGCTACCCTTGTCTCCCTCAGTTTCAGAGGATGTGTTACAGAATTAAAAACAATTGTCCATGTAGACGGGTAGACCAGTCCTGGGGAAGGGCAACACCGCTGTCTCTTGAGCTGAGATAATTTTTAAAGCAGCCATCCTCTTAAAGGGTAAAGCACAAATAAGTGTACTTCTGATAACTAAAATTATCTAAAACAAAAAGGTAGGTCATGCATTTTGGAAAAAAAACCCCAATATTCCCTAAATTTAGACATCAAACTCCTTAATGATCAAACCTAAAAATAATTACCTCCCAAGAGGCTGTAGTAGGTATCAGGGACTCTTAAAGCATTAAAAAAACAAGGAGTTGTCTTAAGCTAGGCACTTCAGACCTAAATATGTGCAAGAAAGAAAGAACGCAGACTAGAAGGCAGTATTCCTCAGTTTCCCTGGCATGCTTGGGCAACGTGTGGTTCTGTGTTTGATGGCAAGGACCTCCTTCCTCTGCATCTATTTCTTCATTGGGAAAGCAAGTGGGCCTAACTTCATTGCATCTGAGACCCCCCTCCCTGAGCATAGTGTATATTAAATCCAATGTCTTTAAACACAAAGCCTTGTCCCATCACCAAAGCCCTAAGCTCCTATAACTTTCCGTCTCTGTTATTTTGGTTTGCACTCCTTGCTAGGCCTGGGTGTTATGTGTTTAACATTAATTAACACCAATGTTTTCTTACATGTTCTTACATTTTCTTACATGTTTCTTAAGCTTCCCTCCAAATTCTATAACTAATATGTTATAAGGCTGCTTAATTCAATCCTACATTTCATCCTTAATGAGAGTAATTTCAAGTAATGACATGCCTCTTGAAACGTCTTGCTTTATGGAGTGAATGAATCCATGCCAGTGTCAAGACTTCTTTGTGTTCAGCATCCCGGAAACACTGCAAACAGGCTGGAGCTGAAAGGGGCCTTGGAGGCTACCTCAGCCAATTCTCCCACTTCACAGATATGGAGACTGAGACCCTGGGAAGTGAAATGTGTTGCCCAAAGACACACAGCCAGTTAGTGGCAGACTGAGGAAGAAAAGAAGTCTCCTAATCTTCTGCCCAATGCTTTTTATACTATTTAGTAGTGCATTTCAGAGGACATATTCCCTTCCATTTTCCTCTTTTGTGTTCCCAAATGTGTTTATATCAATACATACAGGAGACTTGATCAAACTGAGGATTTTAACCTTCAAAAGACCCCATGGCACCGCTATGGGTTATTATCCATTCAGCATATGCAATTCAAAACATTCATATGACTTTTGTGTGTGTCACCAGCTCATTTGCTGCATTTGGTTTATTCAGCCATGATTAGAGATAGTCATTTACAGTCGCACATTTGGAAACTCCTTAACAAGCTTCTAGCAGTTTCGTTTCCAAAGCTGTTTAAATAGATGAGGGTGTGGTGTCAGCAGTGACAGCAGTTTCCTCCATACCACTGATTCTCGCTGCTACTTATATGTCTTTATCAGGATTTCCATTTTGTGGGAAGGCTTAGAAAAGACTCCCAAAACAAAGATGCACATTCCAGAGCCTGTAAGTCATCATTTGTGGAAGATTGACTCTAAAATTAAAATTGAGATTGACTCTAAAATTAAAATTGAAACCACCACACTATAACCTGAAAGTTCCCTGAAAAAAAAAATCCCCCTCCCTCTTTTTATTTTAAAGAATACTTTTTGAAGTAATTGGCACAAAGACTGTTCTAGTACAGATTGCTGCAAGTGTGCTCTTGGCAAGAACATCATAAGCACTAGAAAAACTTTAATATGCTCAAGAAGCCAAAAACAAACTGACACCAGGAACTCAAGTGTGGGAACAAACGGGAAAAAAAAGAGAGCATCTCAATTTAATACAAACCTACATACAAAGGGACCAATTTTTATGATTCATGGTTTAGCATACAATGCAGCTGTCCTCTGAGTGAATATAGAGTAGTTATACATAAAAAATTAGAATTATCAATTCGAGAGAATTTCTCGAGAGTCCTTTTGCTATGTAATACTGCAACTATAATGCCTAAGAAACCAGACATCAATGCATTAAATGAGATCAGGTTGGGATCTATTTAGAAAAGGAGAGTTTAAACTTGGAGAAGCGTCTCTTTGGTTTGACCTCTGGTGCAGACTTTCTGCAGGGAAACTCAAAATGAATAGCTTTAACTCTACCTGTAGCCTTGCTTTCCAGGTCTTTCAAATATAAATTTGAACACATATAACGCAGGTGGGGGGTGAGGAATCATTTTAGAAGGGTCTCCTGTGTGGAATGAAATGGGAAGAATTTGTAGACTTTTGCACTCTGCAAGACATGGGGAGAGTGTTCAATTTTCTTTATTCCATGGAACATAAGAATGAAACTGTTTTTTTTTTTTTTTTTTTTTAATTTCCTTCCTCAAGTCATCTTCTTTGCTATTTTATGGTAAGGATTCAAGGATTTGGAGATTTTCTGCATCTTTCTCCATCCACATTTCAAATTTATCCCTGATTGTGACCAACACTTACTTTACTCTGAAACTGAAAAGATCACTCCAGTTTCACAGTCTTGCTAAGTAAGATTTCTCCTGCAACCCCCTGGAGTTCAAACATGCTACACTTTTTTTTTTCTTGGGGAACGTTTGAAGTCCCCTTTAAAAATAATGCCTTGAGGATATTTTTCCCTAATACCATTTAAAGAAACTTGAAAGCATATGGCTCTTGAAGTGCACAGGGTTCTAATGAAGTAATCAGCAGCACTGCTCATATGCACACTTCCACCAGGAGCTTTCAAACCCAACCCTGATCGGTCTTTTGAATGAAGTGAAATTCTGCAGAAACGCCTTTCCTCCAGCTGCCAGTGTAAAGGCTTAGTGAGCCACTGTGCGAAAGTGGTGACTTTCAACCTTTGAAGGATGGAAGGTGCTGGAAAGGTTGTGTCGGGATCAGAACTGTCAGTAGCCAAGCAAATCAATCTTGTAAACTTGGAAGACAACTCAAGGCAAATATTCCTCTGTAGTGCAGTCTCCATCCGTAGTATGGGAGGAGAAAATAAAGTTTCTTTACAGGGTTCTATTTGATGTAGTCCCTAGCAGCCCAGCCATTACCTTAGGTGATTCTCCACAAAGGCGGCAAAAACTAAATAAAACAAAAACATGGGATATTAATGCACTTTCCTTGGAACTGGGTACGACATGCTGTTCTCCTGCAGTTTTGCAATGGATTCTCCAAATCTATCATAATTAAAATCACACTTCTTCGGGCACGACCTCGTTAGTGCCGAAATATCACATCTTGTGCTATTTTGCTGGGATTTTAGCAAAACAAGTAATGATCCTTTTGATTATTGGAGCAACTTATGCTATTATGACTGCCAAGTAAGTATGCAACTGTTTAAAAGAACCAGAATCAGCACTTGATTTTTTTTTGAATTCCTACTTTGGTTTAGGCAGATATAACCCCCAATAGAGTGGCTTCTGGCAGTATGGGCAAACATACCCCGCTCACCTGCAGTATCTCCTTTTCCATAAAAGGAAAAGAGGGATGGATGAGAAGTTGATTTTTGAAGAGAGGGATGAGGTGAGAAGTTGACTGTGTGAAATACATTCTGGCAGGTATCCTGCTCTTTTCTGGTCTCTGTGTGATCAGATGATGTTTTTCAAGTGTCCAAATGTTCCTGTCATCTTTTGTGGACCTCATCCAAATGATTTCATTCATTCAACAGTATCACTGAGATTAATCCATTACCAGGCAATGTCCTAGGCTCTGGGGATACAGCGATGAACAGGATAGACAAACGGGAGTGATGAGATCTGATGTTTCTGGCTGATTTAAATGGCTGCTCTGGGGGCCCAGGTGAAATCAGGAAGGCCAGGCAGGAGGCTCCTGCAGAGGTCTGGGTCAGGGAGAAGATAGTAGCTCAGGAGGAAATGGTGCTAAGTATTTGGATTTTGGATTCCCTGTGACAGCAGAGTTCACAAAACTTGCTGATGTATTAAATGTGGGGTCTGAGGTAAACAGTGGAATCAAAGGATCGTCCTAAGCTTTTGGCCAGAACCCCAGGATGGAGGATGGTGCCACTTACTGAGATGGAAAGGGCCGGTGCGTGGCAAAATGTCCTGGGGGCAAGCTTTGTTTTGGTTATGTTAAGATTGAGAAATTGTGAACATTCAAGTGAAGATTCAGTTGGACATGGAAGTTTAAATGTACTTCTTTAGTCTCAATGTTTTTTTCCCCAAAACTTTATTCACAGATTTTATATATGCGAAAATAGAAATAGTTCTAGAAATTTTATACATACGTGTTATGATAAACGCCCTTGGCAAAAATGGGGAAATCTCTGATTTTTTTAAGTCCGTGTCTGAGAGGACAATGGAGGTATTTTCTGATGAAGCACACTGCTGAGTCAGGACTAAAGACAGGCATAGCAGGCCAGGTAAACAACAGCAACGTTCCACAGTTAGAATGGCTGTGCAGCCTACAAGCTGTTTTCACTAGACAAATTTTATTCTTCATGTACTTTTTTTAAAACATCATTTCCAAAGCACTTAGCTTTTCAAGTGTGGGAACAAATTTCAACATCCAGGGCAGAAAATTAAACCCATGCGTCCCAGGTCATGTCCATCCCCAGACATTAAAGTCTGAACAACACTGCGTTTAAGAAGGCTTAATTTGAATGTGTTCTAAGAAGGCAGAAACTATTCCTAGGCCCTGCCTCTTCCTATTTTGCCTGGTCTCTGGAAGACATCTGAGTTTGTGACCAGGAGAAAGAAAGGTGATCTACAGAGCTTCCTCCTGGCAGAGTGCACTGGCAAATATTTAGAGAATGTGGGTCTACTTTGCAAAGGTTCCCCCTTTCAAAAGCACTGCTGCAGAATACAGTGGGTGGCACACTTTCCCAAAGCAATGACCTTCTTCTCTAGCCGTTGGAGGACTGCTGCTTATGTTTGGTTTCTTTAATCCCAATAAGGCAGCAAGGAGGGCTTAGGTAGTAATTTATTTATAAGAAATTATAATAAAGCTTCAGCAATTCGAATGCTGTGTAGAAAAGCGGGAGGTAGACTGTACAGAGGCAGGATACCTAAACTTAGAAGTGAGCATTACGACAATCTTTTGCTTTATCTACCCTTGGAATCAATTTTGTCGTTTTTAATTGACCGATTTTCCCTTGTTTGCTTAACGTTTATTAATTGATTGTTATGCTCATGCAATTAATTCAAAGCTGGCAAGTTTAACACAGAGAAATTAATTTTCTTTTACCAACATGCCACTTAAAATACATTTTTGGAAGCCTGGGTTACCAGGAAATTACCTTCAAATTAATCAACAAGGAAATTAGATGGTAGTGTCCCTTGGCATCTGTCAATCCAAAATGTCAGTTTCTTCCTTTTGTTTGAGTGGGTTTTTCCGCTGAGTAAGGAATAAGAAAAACCTTGGATATTAAACTAAAACTACCCTGAATCTTAATAGGCAGAGAAAGGGAAACTGTTCCTTTGCATAAATATGCAGCGTTTAAATGAATTTTATTTTTCTGTCATTTTATAGACAAATGGGGAACCACTGAAGAATTTTGTGGAAAGGATTACAGGGCTGTTCAGAAAGTATCCAGCCATGTAACTATTCTTGTAATATTAACAATGGCTGGATACTTTCCAGGCCACCCTGTATATGACTTGACCTGAGATTTGGGAAGAAAACTGCGAGGACATTCATTCATTCATTCATCCAATCAGTCAATGTTTAATTAACCTTTATCAGGCACTACTCTGCGCCAGGCACTGGTGCTATCATAATTACTGAGGGGCTCTCAGTCCATCTATGTCTACCCGATGAGAGTGTAATCAGGGCTATAATGGAAAGGTGAATAAAAGGAATGGCCCACAAGCCTCTCCAGATGAGGGTAAAGAATGAATGTGGGTAGGATTCGTGTTCAACTAGCTACTCAGGCTTGAACCTTTGACTGCTCTTTATTTCTGGCAACTGTTGCTCCATTTCATCAGAATTCAAAGGTAGAATTGTTGAGTGCATCGCTTCTCTTGGACTCATCTTTGATCCCCTGTTTCTCAGTCTCCAGATCCAGTCAATCATGTAGACCTGGGAATTTTCTTTACCATGTCTCTTCGTTCTGATGTTATATCCATTCCAAGTGCTGTTACTCTAATACAGACTATGGAAATCCTACATCTGGACAATTCAGTGGGCAGCCTCCTAACTGTTCTCTTATGTATTCCCACTCTGGTCTGTCCTGCATTTTGCTGCCAGATTCATCTTCCTAAGATATCTTTCCACTAAGGGGAGCAGACCAGGAATGACATGGTTTCCCTCCTTTACTTGTGTAACTTTGGAGCAGCAACATGACCTCCCTGAGCCTCGGTTTCCCCTGTGTCAAATGGAGATGATCCTTGCCATCCTTATCTCACAGAACTGCTGAAAGAGCTGAATGATGCAGTTCATTTAAAAAATGGTACAGCACCATGTAGATATACAGCATTATTATTGTCACTATTAGTACTTAAGAACCTTGATTGATTCTGAAATACAATTCAGACCACTTAGACCATGAAAAGCTTGTGACAGTTTAGTCCCAACCTTCACAACTTGACTTGTCTTCTGTGACTTTCCTCCCTGGACTCCAAATGTTTTGCATACAACCTCCCGAAGCTGCCTTGTGTGTACCTTCTTTGTATCTTTGCTCACATTGCTTTTCGGAGCAGGAATTCCTTCCTCTCCCCCTTTCCATCAGCGGAAATAATATTTGTTCTTCGAGGTCTATGTCAACTCCCTTCCTCTTGTTGGCCTCTCTACCCCAAAGCCACCCTTTTCCCTTTGAATTGCTGCTATTGTCTCCATTGCTCATCAGCACTAGATACAGAACACCAGGGGCTGTTCTCTCACCGTCTTTGCCGTTGTCTCTGTCTCTCTGTTTTTCTCCTGAAGGCACAGAATGTATCTTTTATTCTCCATACTCCTCACAGGACCAGACTACAGAGGATGACTGACGGCACAGATACTCTACATCTGTCTACTGCATGAGAGCTCACAAAGTCCTTAACTTTATTTCTTTCAATCCTTACAATAGCCTCTGAGGCAGGTAGAACAAATATTAGGATCTCCATTCTATAAATAAGGAACTGGAGGCTAAGACAGATGAAGTGTTTGGTTATGATTTCACAGCTAAAATAGAATCCTGATGTCCCTCCAAGTTTAGTGCTGTCTTTCACAGACGGCCCTGCCTCTCCTGCCACTCTCAATTCCGATTTTGATCTGTCTGAGCAGCTTAAAACTGTTCCCTTCACCCTTCTACTTCAAAAACCTTTCAATATAAAACTCCCTTTAGAAAATACACTAGTAAGATTCTTCTTGGGGATTAGTTATAACTGGGTATTTCAAGAACCCACCACACTGGAACTACAGAAAATGTCCAGCAAGTTGACTAGACGGTAGGTGGGTTTAGCTTATCTGGGCCCTGAAGAGAACACTCTTAACATTTCTACCCTAAGGAACTTAAAGTCTCTGTATTACTAACTACTGACTCTGGTAACTGATGACTTTATTTTGATGCAAAGAGGGATACATAAAGGTTTCAATCACTAATCAAAAACCCACCAAATTCAAAGTTGGATAATTGCTCTGGTTTGGATGTTTGTTCCCTCTAAACCTCATTTTGAAATGTGATCCCCAGTGTTCAAGGTGGGGCCTAATAGGAGGTGTTTGGGTCAGGGATGGCTAACTTTTCCCAAGGAAAGGAGGGCTCCATATTTTGGATCTCTCGTGAATAGATTAATGCCGTCACTTGGGAATGAGTGAGTTCTTACTCTATTGGTTCCTGGGAGAGCTGGTTGTTAAAAAGAGCCTGGTACTTCCCCCCACCCTGTTGCCTCCTCTCTTGCCATGTGATCTCTGCACAAGTTGGCCCCCTTCACCTTCTGCCATGAGCAGAAGTAGCCTGAGGCTCTCACCAGAAGCTGAGCAGATGTTGACACCATGTTTCTTGTACAGCTTGCAAAACCCTCAGCCAAATTAAACTTTTCTTTATAATTTACGTAGTCTCATGTATTCCTTTATAGCAACACAGAACAGACTAAGACAATAATATTAACACTAGACAGCTAATCTTAACATTAAACAAAGTGAGCAACAATGACAAGGGTCCTATGAGGTCCACCATGTCCACCTGGTCTATTGTGCAGCCTAATTACGTCACCCATGATTCAAGGCCACTTCCATATAATCCTTTGCCCTGAGGCAACCCACAGACCCCACTGCCAGGTTGGGGTCTTGGTTCTAACTTCCAGCTGTGTTCCTCTTCTTCTTTTATGAACATATGTTCTACCTTTGCCCTCTTCAGAAATAAAATTGGTAATCTGAAGGCTTCTACTAAAAGTGGTTTTCCTTCACAAAAATAAATGTACCAAGAATAGAAATAAAATGAGAAAACGATCAATTCCTAGTGATAAACATAAGCAAAGCTAATATCTTCCGAAATGCTAAAACCTTAGATTTTATAGATATAATCCAATAAACATAATATTGGGAATTCGTAGTCACTAAGAGTTAACAAAATATTTTCACTCATATTACTTTAATTAACCTCATAATAACTCTATGATATTTTGGAAGAAGTACTATTATCCCTTTTCAACAGACTCAGGCAGGCTAAATGAGTTGCCCAAGGTCAAATACATACCAAGCAGCAAAACCAGGACTAAAACCTACATCTGTTGATTCTAAGGCCAGGGCTCTTAGACTTCTACCAAGTCACCCAAAATAACGAGAAGCACCTCCATTTGGCTAACTCTCACCGCCCATGTCTCAAGACTTGCCCTGCTGTATCCGTGTTCTCTTCTGTGAGACATCTCATGGCAGTTATCCCAAATTATTCCAAATAAATAGCCCAGTGAGAAATGTGCATGTTTCAAAGTGGCCCCAAATGGTCCTTTCTGTCAGCCCTACCTCACAACAGTCAAACACCAAATCTACAGACCTTTCAGCTCTACAATTCTCTAACTTGAAAGAGGGAGAGGGAGAAGAATGTAGGAGAGAATCTTGGAAGAATTTGCGGCATTTGTTCTTCAAGACAAAATGACAGTGAAGGTGCTCTGCCATTCTCTGCGATGGATTATGTTTGTACCTCTGTCTTTCCGGAAGGTCAGTGGGGATGGGGACAGAGCCCAGGACTGGCATGAATACTGCCTGCCCACGCTGCATGGAAGCCAGGGCCTCCCCATGTCCATGCCGTTCTCATGGAGCCAGCACTGTGGGCTGGGCCGCTGCCCACCGCCCCTCCCCTGCTCCTACGCATTCCATGAAGATGAGGGCCAAGAGGAGAGGGAGCTGGGGGAGAATAACGCGAGGACCCCCTTGGCCTCTCTAGTAGGTGAAATGTGGCTTTAATGTCATCCTTTCCCATGTTCCTCTCCTCCCTCCTATGGCCCAAGGACTCACACTCTGCTCCAACTCCGCTGAGATCCATTATCCCAAATCACACTCTGTTCCATCCCTCACACCCCACCTGTTTCCTTAGTGCTCAGTTTTAAAAAGGGAGAAAGCCGTCCATATCAGGTGTGCTGCTTCACTGCAGTACAGATTACCGCTGTCTCAGCTTTTTTCATTCACCCCTGTCTTTCTCCAGCCGCCACCTCAGGGGGTCACGGGGCCCCTCCAAGTGGGTGTTTCCTCTGCTGTGCATCTCACTAGTTACCTTATTTTCTTAATAGGCTCAGGAATCAACTTCTTTCAGGTTAGAGATTTTCTTCTTTACAAATACCTTAACAGAGGACTGTTATATCTCAATCCCTGGGAGCCCCTTCTGGGCTGAGGGTCCATTCAACACCAGGCATTGGGAACTGGGGGAGGCCAGGCTTCAGGGCTGACTAATTTTTCCCTAGGAGAGGAGAGCTCCATGTTTCTTTGCTCTTATATCATGGACATTTGCCTATACTCTGGGGGAGAATGAGAGGAAACAAGTTTGGGAAGTAAAGGCTTAAGGAAAAATAGATCACTTCTTTCCCCAAGAAGTGTTCTCATTGTGTTTGCCTGTTGTAGCCACTGAAGTCAGATCAAGGAACCTGTAGATTTTTCTGGATATATATTTTCCTGCTTTGTAGGGTATTGGCTGCATGATCTGATAAAAGCTGTGACTAAATGAACCCTACGATTTGTATTCCCACAACCACGAGTGTATTGGCTATATCTCCTCCTCCTCTTTCCTCCCCCCTTTGGTTCTGGAAGGTTCATTACTTACAGTTACTGCAGAATCAATCTGAACTGGCCAAAATCAGTGATGGAATTTATAGCATAATAAATGCCCTGCCGCACAAATGCAGTTACACATGAGAGGCTTGGGAATGTTCTTTTGAGCAATCCTTCTACATTGTGGAGTGTACTTTTTTTTTTTTTTTTTTTTTTTTTTTTATCAATTTAACAGAATCATCTTAAGCATATTTTGAGAAGTATAATCCTGACAGCTACAGAGCAGATTTTCCCTGAGGCAGGTATTGTTGCAGAAAAACAATATTATTGATAAAAATCTTAGCATATTGGAACTTGGAAGGGAAACTAAATGCATCTTTTTCATTCTTCACACCAATCCTTTAGAGCTCCATTTTCTTAACCTCACATTGCTTTCCACTTTCTCTTTGAATTTTTATTTTTATAAAAGTGTTTTAACACTTCTCGAAGCACACTAATGAACTGTTCTTTAAGAAGAACCAGCCGTACCAAAGTTGGCTTCAAGAGGCAGGCAGAATTTGAAGTGCACTCAAAAGATAATGCACAGATTGGGGTATCAATGATTTTTCCTTTTTAAAACTCAGTAAGTTAAAAGATTACATTGGTATCGGGCCCATTTTTCTTGCTAAGTGCCCATATTATGGGTGAATCTTGTTTTACAGCATTCTGATATACAGAGAGTTGAACTTGAGCGTGAAATGTTGAAAAAAAATATCAGAAAGACAGATGGTAGGCCGTCCTCCCAAAAACTCAATTTCATATTATGCATGTGATTGCTAATAGGCAAGCACTAAAAAACAATTTTCCTTGACGGAGAAGGGCTGATAAATTGTCAACATAAAGTTAGACTGTGGTTGCTCCAGTGATCAAAAGCTCGTCTGTGAGTTTGGTCCCATCAAAGTCAGCTTCTTACAACCGTATCAAAATTTATGAATGCATATGTCTATAAAGTGACTGAAAACAACCCATAATGCATGTTTGTTTATTGTGCATCAGCTCTGTGTTGCTTTAGTACATGCAAAAAACCCAAACATACACCCAAACCCATTTTTGTCCAGTTCTGTTTTCTATCCTCTGCATATGACAATAAGTCAAGAGCCAATTGGGGATGTGATATTTTTCCCTTCCATCCTGAGAGCTGACTTGGACAAAAAGTTTACTCTTAAATGGCTCTTGCATGGTTTGGGAGTGTACTCCACAGGGTTGCACTAGCTTTGTGGTGATAGAAGTAGATGTGTTCGAAAGCATTGATTATCTGGAGAAGAAAAAGATGCTTGAGAAAGAAAAATAAATAAAATCAGGCAGATAAAAAGAAACTCAGATAATGATCTGCAACACAAAGCACCAAAGTTTCATATTATCTTTGATAGAAAGATAAAGCCTATGCAGGTGCTACAAAAATAGGGAGAAAGGGAGAGATTTTCTTTTTTTTATTTGTTGAAATTTTGTTTTTAAAAAAGTAAGCATTCAATCCAGGAATATAAAAGTTTATTTTGTGACGAGAGAGAAAGAGTGACAATTTGCTTATATGGAAAACCTGGTAGCAATATGCTGTATTTGATTTTTAAAAAAACACTTATAATATTGAATATCTGCATGGTTATAAAACCCATATTTTATGTCATCAGTTACTGTTCACTCGAGAAGAGTTTAATTGCAGATCAGCTGTAACCGATGTGACATGCACAGATCTTATTGGAACAAAGGGATTGGGTGCTCAGATAACTGTTTCCAAAGGTTGCTAAAATTAGTAGAGAGGCTTAATATTAATAGCCAACCAAAATTGGAAGTAAGTGAATTGAAGAACAAATAATTTTTCACATGAGAAAAAACTCATAATCTTTGAAGCCAGGGGTTTTACTAAATGGTATGTATAAGGGTAACCTTAGGCAGGCTAAAATTTAGGTTTTGTTTACATTGTGCCAAATATGGAGACATTTCCAAGAATCCTGGTAAGTAACCATGTGCAGACCAACTACTTAGGTGACTAAGGTCTACATGACGCATCTTACCTCAGATTGATTTTGCAATGCCAGATTTCAATGCATATGGATTTTAGTTTTTTTTTCTTGAGTTACTGTAGAAAGATAATATTCCTCCTCTCAGAATGTCTATTTATATGAGCAGTCTGAGATATAGGGGAAAAAAAAATCCTGCACTCATGCTGGCAGAATGGTAGAAGGAAAAATAAATGGAGAAAATTCCAAAAGGAATTATTCACCGACTTACTTAAATTCACATCCTTGTTCTCTTACCTTACAGGCTGAGAACAACCTTCATGGTCTCCTTGTTAGAAAATCGTGCTCTTTCTCTTAAAATGATTCCAAGAAATTTTGTTAACATGAAACATTCCTAATCTTCATCCTTGTTACCCTGAACACTGAGTAGCCCACAGAGCCGGTATTATACCAAATGAAGGCTCCTACTCCTGTCTACATTTGCCAAGTCAGCTTAGATGTGTTTACTCCTGACTGACTTGAGCACCAGATTTATTTCTGCTCAACAACATACTTGATGCCCTCATCTTTTTGCTGATACCATTCCCTTTATACAGAGTTCCCTTCCTTAATATCTCTGTAGGTGAGCCTAGCCCTTAAAGAGCTGGCTAAAATGATGCTGTCTTTGAGACCCTCTCCTCTTCCACCAGACAGAATTATTTATTCTGTCCTATTATTTATTCATCCTATTGCCCTCGGAACATACCTCTGCTACAGCACATACCACATTCTTTCATAATCATTTCTTTGTGTGCCTAAGTCTAGACTCTGCTCTCTGGACCAAAGACTTGGTTTTATCCATCTTTGTCTTCCCGGTGTCCAGTATAGTGTATAATACACAACAGGTACACAATCAGTATTGACTGCATGATTGAGTGAAATCAATTCCTAAATACTTTGAACAAAAGGTGATGTTGAGGAATGAAAACTATAGATCATTCTGGGTTACACTGGGCTTCTCTTTTGTTTTCTCAGGTTATTATGCGCTGATAAAGCTTGTTTTTCAAAAAAGTTTCCATTATGTAGATGTAAAGCTTTGGGAAAAAACTAAATTCTGAAACTCTAGTTGGAACAATTAAAATTAGTTATTTCACATCAGTTGGGAAGGAACTGAAGTAGATAAGCTCTAGGGTCAGCATATGCCTTGTTCAGCTTTCTTTAAAGGCATGGGGAGTAATAAAGCTTTCCATTTTATCTTCAGTGAAATAATACTGCTGAAATATCACCTCATTTTTGATGTCAGTGGTGATTTCTTCTTATCTCCATGATGTCAAAAGGGAATTATTATTATTAAAATGACAGATTACTAATGATGCTGTAAAAGAAAAAAAAAAGGAATAGCTGAAATCATCATAACCTAAACATCCAACATCCTTCTCGACTGAGCCTCACTGTTGGGTACTTTGAACAGAGTCACTCTGCAATATCGCAGCTGTGTGAAAATTATTTTAAGCAGGAAGTAAATCAAGAGCAGGCGCTTATGAATTTTCCACTAGCGCAGTACCATCCTTGTAAAGTTTTTAGGACTAGATGGCATGATTGGACGTATAATTTATGAATGCAAGAGGGAAAAGATTCTTTTGGGGCCAAAATGTCACTTGGGCTCTTGTGGCCACTTCCATTGATGTTTTCCCCAAGGGGAAAACCACTGTGTAGGGAAGAAGATTGGACAAGGGGCCCCTCTAGGCTTAGCAATCTATCAGCCCTCTGTGGGACAGTGACGGTATGGTCTATTGCTTCTGGGCTTCACTCCCTTTTTCGCTTACTGAATGCCTTGCTGTCAATTCATGTGTACTTCAGGGTTCTAATTCCCCACGTCTGACCTACAGGGCTCTCTGAGTGCTTGAGAACCTAGAAGTACTAGGCACTGCCACTTTTTTGTGTCCTAGAGATTAAATCCACAGAGCAAATTGGGTCCTTGGGCAAACTGTATCATTCTCCAGATCTTTTCAGAGGAGAGAAAAGATGCATTTCATAGAGAAGACAGTAATTCATAATAAAATAATTCAAGAATGAGTATTTTATATTTCCATGATATCTTTCTTTGAGGAGTTTGATAATTATAATATTGCTAATTCCACTTATCATTCAAGAGTATTTACCCAGGACTCAACTGCCTGTAGGGCTATTCTAGGTAGGGTAAAAGTTTCAGGTTCTCTCAACTGGAAACTTATAAACATTTCAGACAATGCCAGCCAAATTATTCACCAATAAGCCAACTGCAGAAAAATTAAAGGGAAGATAGATAAATTTAATAAGAACATGATGCTATATGTTATTTGGCATAAAGAGAAGAGTGAGCATATATTAAAGTGAATGAGGAAAAGAAATTTGCCACTGTTCATGGAATAAAGCAAAGGAGTATTTCTTTCCAATAATCATTTTTTTTTTTTTTTTTTTTTTTTTGCTCTTCGATTTAGGATCTAGATTGATTTCTCAAAGTCTGAGTGGCTTTAGTCCGTCCATAGTCTCTCCAAGAGCAAGGTACAAAAGTTCACTGAGCCCTCCCTAAAAATTACAAAATTCTTTCCAGACCTCTTGCCCTTTGTGGCATTGACTTGGTTAAATGTTTCCTGGAATAGTTCAGGTTCTTAAACTGGCCTTGGCCGCAAGGCAATATGGCA
>RJWJ010029608.1:0-20340 GCA_004363605.1 Indri indri | reverse complement strand
GCGCAGGCCAGCTTGCTGCTTGGTGCTGTGGTTACCAACTTACCTGACTTACCTTCCCGAGGAACGGGGCAGCTCCTCAGGGCAGAGCCACCTCTGGTTTATCTCAGCAATCTTCACAGGAGGGAGCACGGTTTCTTGCACATAGTAAACACTCAGATGTTTGCTGAATAAATAACTGAGCACGTTTAAACAATTTCCATCTGAGAACCCAGAGAAAGAAAAAGCAATACAGTTAAGACAGAGAGTATCCATTTTTGGTTGGGCTTCTGTGGTGACGATGGTGTGAAAAACGCACAGATGAAGAGAAAAGCTTTATTCTCCCATGAGAGTTAGTTTGTTGGCAACAGAAAGTGTAGAGGGAGAAGGAGAAGTCGCAGGATCACCCAACCTTTAAAACTGCAGGGGACATTCCACTTCATACCTGTTAGAATGGCAACTATCAAAACAACAACA
Source organism: Indri indri (assembly GCA_004363605.1). Lineage (NCBI taxonomy): Eukaryota > Metazoa > Chordata > Mammalia > Primates > Indriidae > Indri > Indri indri. Next base: position 19,887 of record RJWJ010029608.1, on the reverse strand, counting down.
ACAAAAAAAACAGAAAACAACAATTGCTAGCAAGGATGTGGAGAAAGTGGACCCCTGTGCACTGTGAGTGGGGATGTAAAATGGGGCAGCTGCTGTGTAAACAGTACAGTGGCTTCTCAAAAACTAAAAGTAGAACCACCGTATAATCCAGCAATTCCACTTCAGGGCATATACCCAGAAGAACTGGAAGTGGGGTTTTAAAGAGAAATTTGTGCACTCATTTCCATAAGAGCATCATTCACAACAGCCAAAGGTGGAAGCAACCCAAGTGCCCATGAACAGATGAATGAACAAACAAAATGTGATATATACAAACAATGGATATTATTCAGCCTTAAAAAGGAAAGACATTCGGACACACGATGCAACTTGGATGAACTCTGAGGTCACGGTTCTAAGGGAAAGAAGCCAGCACAAAGAGACAAATACATATGATTCCACTCATACGAGGTATCCGGCGTGGTCAAATTCACAGAAACAGAGATACAATGGTGGGTACCAGGGGCTGTGGAGAGACGGAAAATGGAGAGTTGTTGTTTAAAGGGCATAAATTTTCAGTTTTGCAAGATGGAAAGAGTTCTGGAAACGGATGGTGGTGATATGAAGGTACTTAACACCACTGAACTGCACACTTAAAAAATGGTTAAGATGGTAAATTGTATATTATGTGTGTTTTACCACAATTAGTAAAAAACTGAAGGAGACATTGAAGATACACCACCCAGAGCCCAACATTTTATATGTGGGGAAACTGAGGCCTAGAGATACATAGTGACATCACCCAGGCCGACAAAATCAGTCCTCGGGCTTTAATAACACTGTCAAGGCTGTCAAGTCAAGGAATCATTCATAGGTGACCTCCTGAAATTACTTTTAAGAAAATGTTATTGTAAGTAGGCGGGAAAAAAAATCAATTCCTTGTTAGATCCTCCCCCTATTTGGAGGTAACGTGGGACTATCTGATTTGGAAGAGGCGAAGGGCAATTCCACCGTCAGTCCTGAGCTCCCCAGGAAGCCCTTCCCCCAACGTCACCCTGCCCCTACCCAGCCTGCTCCTCTCGCGCTGGGCCCCGTCTGTCCAACGGCGGGGTGACCCGTGGGTGCCAAGCCCTGAGTTTCCAACCGTCTGCACCAAGCCCACAAAGTGACGGGGCTCCAGGCTGAGAAGCTGCGATTTCCGCAGCTTGCCTGTCAGCCAGCTGGCTTGCTGGATCATTTTTCAGCAATCTTGGTAAGCGTTGAGGTAAGAATCATGTTTTTTACTCAGATCTGAAACCCAGCAGCAGCAGCTGACTTCCTCGGCCTAGGCACAAAACTGCAGCTACGAAATGCGAGAAGGAACAAAGGCCACGGAGCCAGACTACTTCACGGTTTCCTACGAAGTATTAAGTTACCTTCCTGCGTCCTGGAGCTCTCTCGGCGCCGACTGGGGGGACCTCGGTCAGCGTGGGCAGGGGCGGAGAGCTGCCGCTGGGATTCAGGACCCTGGCTAGGCCCGGCGCTCCAGTGGGCTCAGGGGACAGTTCTCTTACAGTTCTTCTAAGGTCAAGGGTATTTGTTTGTGGAGAGGAATGTTTGCTACAGGAAAGCAGGGAGTTCCCACACTCTGTTCTTTGGAAAAGTCACGATTGCTGCACTATCCACTGTCTCTGCCCAGTGTGACAGGGTCCACGGTCTCTGCCCAGTGTGATAGGGTCCGCCAACAACACCTGTCTGGACAACGCGACCGTGCCCTCATGCGTGACGGAGGATTGACTTACACAGAGATTGGGAGCAAAATAGAGGGAAGGGACCTGAACAAAAGAAAAAAAAATCTAGATCTTTATAAGCAAGAGTAAACAGCAAGTAGAATTTCTGTCTCTCATATAAGAGGGACAATACTTATATTTTTAAATGCTTTTATTCATTTTATCTCATTCGATTCCCAGTGTGAATTGCTGGTAGTTGTAGCAGTAGCCATAGCAGTAGTTGCCCCATTGTAGAGATACTGAGGCTCAGGGAAGTCAAAGAAACCTCCCGGGTGACAGAGTCAGGTTTTGGACAAGGTCAGACGCTTCATTCTGTCCGGTTCTCACTCTGCTGGTAGATTCAGTTGCAGGTATGTGACTTCCATGGAGTGTTAATTAGAGTCTACTGATCTTAAAGACAGTGCTCAAGTGTCCCTCTACAGAGAAAAGATTAGCCAAGGCACGGCGTTAGTTATCGATTCCGCCTGGAGAGAAGCCCTTTATGGCCTCCCGGGCGTGCTGCCTGCAGTGTGAGCGGCCGCCAGGTGCACCGTGGTCGCTGGCGCACAGCCCGGGATGGCAGCACACAGGTGCCGGGCCACAGGCTTTCTGCAACACAGGAGTCCATTCAGGTTAACTGTAAACAGCTCTATTTTAACAGCAGAGCATGGCTATTATTAACTTCTATTGCCATGTCCAGAAATCAAATAAAAATTTATAGAGTAAAACAGCAACATGCCGTTTGGCCATTTCCATATTCATTTTCAAAACCAAGCATTTAATCTATCCCCTATCTTCTTTCATGGTAAACTAGAAAACAGTCTTCCAGGGCGGGACCTTGGTGGACGCAGCCTGGCGTACATGCAGCTCTGGCTCTGGGCCCAGGTGTTGGCTGCTGCCGCCCTCTGCCCGGCTTCAGCCCAGGCGTTCAAAGCCTTTGCCTACCCGCAGCCTCAGCGTCGCCAGCTCCCGAGCCAGTCCTGGCCAGGCCAATGGTGCGTCTGGGAGCCTTGGCCTCCTCCACGCGTGTGTCTGCAAGGAGCGGTGCTGCTGCAGACCTGTGCACAAGCGTGTACGCACACACAGAGCACACGCCACGGATGAAGAGGGGCCCCGAATGTATTAGGTATCAACTAGGACACGAAAACGAGACCCCATTTCCTTCCCCAGGAGGAGGGTTGAGCTTTGAATAGCAGGAGTAAAGCAATGTTTTGAAGTCCTGGGCAGGGCCTGTTTTGCTCACGAATTCCACTGGGGCAGTGAACGTGGGTTTGCTAAGCATTTTGATTGGGCGCTGCCCATAAGGCATTATCATAGCACATTTCATTGGAGGTGACACACCACAGCTTGCAATAAATGTCATTATTTTATATGCCAGTTTAAGAAAAAATCACTTCCAATTAAACTATGACATGCCATCGATTGTAAGAGGCAACCCAATTTAGGAAATGTTAAAATGTGGAAAGCGTGACTTAGAAATGACAAACAGCCTGTGTTCACCTCATGGACTGGACAGGGGCAGGAGGCTGAGAGAGGTTAACTGGTTCGTTCGAGCCACAGAACTAGTACAAACCTCAGACGCAAATCCAATTGCACTGACTGCAAAGTCAAGATTCTTTCTGCAAAACACCGCTTCCACATTCCAACCACCAAATTCAGCCTTCCAGATGCCAAGACCCTCCAGAACCAACCAGATTCCTCAGAACATTACATGTTAGGGGGCCGATTCCCCCCACAGGGAGTGTCAGCAGCTGGGCAGTTCCCCCAGACCAGGGATGGCTGTGCCTCCTCCTGACTGCCCATGTGGCCGGTCCCTCTGTGCCTCATGCCCGCACCTGCCAGGTATGGCAGCAGGTCTGTGCTCTAGAGCAGTGATGCCAAAGAGATGCCACTGACTGGTACTGGTCCACGGCTCGGGCCTGGGGACCGCAGCACTATAGGATGTTTAGCACCTCTGCCCGTTAGGTGCCAGTGGGGTTCCCCAAGCTGAAACAACCAAAAATGTTCCCAGACATTGCAAGTGTCCTCTGGGATAGCGCAGGAGGCAAAATTGCCCCTAGTTAAGAACCACCAAAGTAGACCTTTATCAGCCTCTTCTGAACTTACAAAAACTTTTCAAGACATCTCCTTAGAACTCCACATTAACTTTCAGAATCCTACGTTGCTTCTGTTCCCATCACAAACGGGGAGAAAGAGGGAGGAGGACACAGATTCCAGCTGTGCCCCAGGTCTTTGGGGTCATATTTTCTAATCAGGAGAAGCACAGTCCCATCACATATTTTGTCAACAGCACCCGATCCATTACATGTATCGCACTGTGGCTGTGACCCACTTCCAAAGGATCGAGCTGCAGCTTCACAGCTTGACACTAACAGCCCCTCGAGACAATCTGGCTTTTATTTCCTGCACACGATCTTCACAAATGCAATTAGCAAAGCAATGTACAACCCAGTTTTTAAAGTAAATGACAAGGACTCTACAGCTAGGTAACATGCCCAGCGTGTGGATTTCAGTTCAAATGTGTTTCTCCTTAGTTTCTCCACTTCCGCCTTAGTAACTAGTCTAAACAGTGGCTGGATCTAAATTAAAAGCGGAGCCTAATGGCTTGATTTAGATTCTACAGAATTAATTCTCTCGGGATGGGATTTGAGGTATCAGCTGAATTCTCATTTACTTCCTTTCTATCAAATCCCTGAAGCATGAATTTGGTGATAAGTTTAAATAGTCTTTGTGTAATTTTAATGGTTATTAGTTTGTATTATCCTTCTTGTCAACTGCCTGGAGGCTCTAGGTGTATTGCTCTAACTCCACGGTAGGGCAAAACTAGCCTGAAGATGAAGGTACAGTCAGAAAAGTAGAACCTTAGCCTGCTCTGCCGATACTGTATCTTTTCCACGGCTATGCAAATTGCCCCACAAGGAAAGTGCAGCTGAGGTCCAGGAACCTAAGGAAATAAATACATGGTCATGGAAAGAGGGTTTCTATTAAACAGAAAAAACTAAATTTTTGACCCATTTATATTTTCATTCATTCGTTTATTATTCATTTAAAAATATTTATGAAGCCCCTTCTCTGGGCCAGATACCGCGCTGGGGACAGGGAGACAACAGAAGCAATTCAGACAGGCCCTCAGAACGCCGACACCCAGCTGGGCAAACAAACAGATGACAAGCGCTGCCGCGTGGCGTGGTTACTGTGACGTGAAAAATGTATGCAATATGTGCAGTGAGAGGCGTTAATTTAGTCCAGGAGTGGCGGGGAGAAGGACAGGAGGATTCCGCGGAGGAAGCGATCTTTAGGCTGAAACTGTGAGAGCAACTCTTTCCAACACAGCTAAGTGACAAGGAACAGGAAAAGTGTTCCAGTCAGAGAGAACCTCAGACCACGACGGATTATTAGAGGTTGACAAGGCCTGAGACACCGCCCGACGCAATGTCTTCCATTCAAGTACAGGGAACCTGAGGTTCAGATCAGAAGTTGCTCTGCACGGCGCCAGCAGAGCTGGAACTAAACTAACTGCACCCACTCTCCGGACTTGTTCCCCAACTGTCCTGGTCACACCACTTCCGCACAGCCAGAGTGACCGGCTAGCTCACTTCCTTTGATCCGAGCATTCTTGCTGTCATTCAAGTACCTGCAGATGACCTCTGTGTGCTCCTGATGATAACATGTGACTCAGTCACAAACTCCACCTTCAAGGACCTTATAGCAAATCATTGGAAGAAATGATAAAAACTGCCAAGTGCGAAAGCAGAGGTGAGACAGCGAATGCAGATGGGGCTGTGGTCGGCATCTTAGTCCGTTCGGGCTGCTGTAACAAAGCACCATAGACCAGGGGGCTGGAACAACTAACATCTATTTCTCACAGTTCTGCAGGCTGCGAAGTCCAAGATCGAGGTGCCGGCAGAGCCAAGGTCTGTGAGGGCCTCTTCCTGGGTTTCAGACGGCCGTCTCCCTGCTGCGTCCTCACGGGGTGGGCAGCAGAGGGAGGGAGAGCGAGCTCTCTTGCATCGTCTTTTGTTGAACAGGGGCACTGATCCCATTCGTGAGGGCTCCACTCTCATGACATAATCACTTCCCAAAGGCCTCACCTCTTAACGCCATCACCTTGGGGTTTGAATTTGGGGGCAACATTCAGTCCACAACAAACAGGGACTAGAATATTTTTTTGGTAGGTACATTTCTTTTATTATGCATCTGTTTTAATATTTGGGTATCTCATATCCCAAACTAATTGAACACTTCTCACAATAAACAGGAACTGCCATTCATTGCTGGTGGGAATTCAAAATGGAGCAGCCACTTTGGAAGACAGTTTGACAGTTTCTTACAAAAATAAATGCACTCTTACCACACAATCCAGAAATCATGCTCCTTGGTATTTACCCAAAGGTGTTGAAAACATATGTCCACACAGCATCTGCACATGGATGCTTATACAGCATCACTCACAATGGCCAGAACATGGAAGCAACCAAGGTGTCCTTCAGCAGGTGAATGGATAAACTGTGGTACATCCAGACGATGGAATACTATTCAGGGCTAAAGAGAAATGAATCATGAAAAGACATAGAGGAAACCTAAATGCATATCACTAAGCGAAAGAAGCCGATCATAATCCCGTATGATTCCAACCATATGACGTTCTGAAAGAGACAAAACTATGGAGACAGCAAAAAGACCAGTGCTTGCCAGGGGTTAGGGTGGGGAGGACGGATTTTGGGGCAGTGAAACTATTTTGTATGATAATTTAGCAGTGGACACATGCCAGGGACATTTGTCCAAACTCACAGAATGTACCACATCAAGAGTAAAACCTAATGCAAACTGTGGAATTTGGGTGGTAATGAGGTGTCCCTGTGGGCTCATCAACCGTGACAAGGGTTATGGCTCTGGTGCCGGATGCTGAGCGCGGGGAGGCCGTGCGTGTGTCGGGGCAGGGGTACACAGGAACTCTCTGTACCTTCTGCTCAGTTTTCCTGTAAAGGTTAAACGGCTCTAAAACAATAGTCTATTGAAAATTTTAAAGAAGAAAGGTGCAACTGCGAAGAGCCAACATTTGCTCAGTGTTGCAAGTGCGTACTGGTCAGGAGAACCTGCTACTGGAGTAGGGAGACCCCAGACGTCAGTGGCTTGAGCAGCAGTGCAGTTTTGTTCCCTCACCCAGCAGGTGCAGATGAGCCCCCGGGCAGCTCTGGTCCAATGGCCACGCGTCCCAAGGGTCTTGTTCTCTTCTCCTGGGTCCCAGATGGCTAGACCAGTAGAAAGGGAAAGAAGACCCCTTCTGCCTTCGTCTCTGCCTCCGGAAGTGAAACATCCCCTCCCGTCCCGTCCCCAGGGAGAGAGCGAGCCGATGTCCTCACCGGCGTCAAGAGGCTGCAGGAGACGAGACCCCACCGCAGCCAGGGCCCAGCTCCCACGTCTGCTGCCGTGGAAAAGGAAACCGGATTTCCGCGGACGGCTGACAGTCTCCAGCACCGAAGGGGACTTTAATCATGTAAAAAATAAAAAAAGCCAGCTCTGTATTCCCCGAGGATCCAATAGTCTCAGAAAACCCCACACCCAGCCCCAGAGTGGGAACGACGTCCCCCGGTGAAGGCTCCCCGGCCGCGCTCACACGGCATCCGCCGGAGGACGGAAGTGGGGCCCGGGGCCATCGCCCCCCGGCTGCGTCCGCGCAGCCCTGGCGGGGCGGCCGTGTCGGGCAGGAGGCGGGAGCAGAGCGGGCGCCTGCGACTCTAGCTCCCGTCTTTGCTCTCCCCACAGCTGCTCTCCCGCGGGCGGCGCCGTCGGAAACCGCTGAGAGGGGAGGGCGGCTTCTGACGTCACTGAGGCCGCGACGGGGGCGCTCAGGAGGTGGCGCCCTCTACTGCCGGCGAGCGACGGTGGCCACGGGCATCCCAGGTTTGCTGTCGAAAGGTTCGGGCCTAGGGAAGAATGACAGTCGAGGGCAAAAGCAAGTGCTACGATAAAGTCCACTGAAGACCCCACACAGTGAAGCGGAGGCCTGCGGTCACCTTTGCCGACCTGGGGAGACTCTGCTGTGTCACCCCGGATAGACGCAGCAGCGCCCGGCCCGGGAAGGCAATGGGTGCCCACTGCCGGGAGAGCCGGGCTGGGCCAATGTCCTCTGCAAAGCATGACCCAGGGGCCTGAGCTTTAAGTTTAACATCGGAGACTCCAGGTCCCGAATGCAAGGCCAGGTCCTGAGACTTCTTCATCCGTCCAACACTCACTTGTTAAGTGAATGGGAAGAAACAGGTGTAATGAAGGGAGGAAAAAAAAGTTTTATCACAGTAACAGCTGGCTCTCGCGTTTGGGAATGCAAGTGTGTTCGCTCAGGAACATATCTTGGTAAGTGGAGTTGAAGGTGATGGAGGGGCCTGAGTGTACCCCAGATTGCCAAGGGAGGAATAGTGTTGGTGATCCAGAGACAGAGGGAGACAAGGAGGGAGAGAGACTCAGAGAAAAGGAAGGTTCAGTGACAGAGGAGAAACCTCCCCACGGTGCGGTGGCCAGCTCCATGCAAACCAAAGTGACCCAGAGGCTGGAGGGCACTTGTCACCTAGTGTCACAGTGCCTCTGGGTCCTGGGGCTCTCCTTGCCATCTTCTAGAGTGGGGAGGGCAGAGAGATACCAGGGCACCTGTCCCAACCAGCACGGCGACGGCCCGGAGCACTGTGTCGGAACGATCCCGACGCCTCCCTCAGGCTCGGTGGGGAGACGGTGTCTGCCACGGTGCAGAGAGGGTGGTTGGCACATGTGCCGCCTTCTTGTCACCCCCGTTCCAGTGGCATTGTGCTGTGCTTCTTTTCAGACCCCTACCTCTATTGCTTACATTCCTTACCTACCTCGGTTTCCTCATCTTTAATATGGAAACGATCATAAGAGTGCTTTTCTTATGAGGTTGTCATGAAGATTAAATGAGTTTAATGTAAGAAAAGGTGCTTGGTTCAATGAGGCTCAAGGGTAGCTAAAGTTAATGTTATCGCTGTCTTTTCTATTCTCCTCTCTCGTCCCACATTCGCTGGGAAATGCAGACTCTCTAATAAGAACTCTTTTAAGTTCTTTCCCCCCAACCTCAGGCATCGAGTTTGCTTCTGTCTTTATTTTCTGGCCTGTGTCTCAAAACAGTGTCCCTCCACGGCCCGAAGTGAGTGCTTCCACCTACGCTCTGATGCTGTCTCTTCCTCCTCTTCTCCTCCTCTTCCTCTTTCTCCCCATCAGCACCGCTCGCCACCATCATCATCACCACCTTCATCACCAGCATCATCGTCACCATCATCATCATCACCACCATCACCACCATCATCACCAGCATCATCAGCACCATCATCATCACCACCTTCATCACCATCATCAGCACCATCATCACCATCATCATCACCACCTTCATCACCATCATCATCACCACCATCACCACCGTCATTACCATCATCACCATCATCATCACCACCTTCATCACCACCATCACCACCATCATTACCATCATCACCATCATCATTATGATCGTCACCATCATCAAGCCTGTATCTTCCTGTTTTTTCTCTTCCTTCTGACTATCACCCCACTGATGCCCACCTGTCTCTTTCCTGTGTATCTGGTTGACTGTTCCCAGCAGTATCTTCCCTTCCCCATAAATGTGCTCCATATGTCCCAGGCCCAGGGAAGAGGGCACCTTCTTCCTACCTTCCCTCCCCACTTTTCCTGTAGCTGCTGCTCTGTTTCTCTTCCTCTCTTCACCACCAGAGTTGTTAAAAGAGCAGCGTACACACACGACACCCACTGCTCGCCGCTGCTTCACGACGCATGCTCTGCGGTGTGGATTCAACCCTGACGTGTCCTGATTGCCACGTCTCCTGGTCACTTATTCCATCTCTCTGCAGCATTATCGATACAATCAGCAATGCCAGCTAATCTTACTGAGAGCGTACACAGTGCCAGTCACCGTGCTGGGCGCTTCATGTGCATTGTGGCTGCTGCTTCCCAAGCTGCAGATCAAACCTGATCTTCCTTTCCAGGCTCCAGACTGGGGTAGTGCCAGTACCATGGATTCATCCTGCCCACAGCACAGTGCACTGAGACCCCTCTACTGGGTGTCTCCTGTTTGCTCCTCCGGTTCCACCGGGCCCCTTCCCCGGCCTGTTCTGCCCTCTGAGCGGCTGGCCCCATGCACTGCCTCAGTGGGCTCCCTGGCCTCCGGCTCCAGCTGTGTTTGGCCAGTGGCTGGCCCGGGCAGAAAACTAGAAAGAGAGAGGAGAGTGAGGAAAAGGTATCAATTCCTCAGCCGCCTTCTGCTGCGGCGGTGCAGGCTGGCCGTGTCTGGTCACAGTGCTCCTCTAGTGAAGGTCACAGCTGCTGTCAGCAGCCCTGGCCATGCAGTGTTCTCCGGATGCCAGCAGCTGCTCCCTTCCCCTCCCCCGTGGAGCCCAGGGCCAGCACCATCCTCCTGGGGCCTCCCCCAACACCTGCCCACACCTTTCAAACAGCCTCTTTAGTAGACCCTCCTCGCAGTACTCGACGGGAGCCTGTCGACTTTTCTGACCAGAATGGTGACCGCCGGACCCCTCCCCATTCCCCGTCTCATGGAATGGGGTGGCGACAACGTCATCTTCCTAAGGCAGAAACCAAGACCGGCCCTAGGCTCCGTTCTCACCCCTTACGCCCAGTAAGCTCTACTGTTTTCCTTCAGGGACATGTCCCCAGATCCACCCCCTCTTCCTAACTCCTGCTCTCGTGTTACTCACTGTCTCAGACCTCGGTCCTCCCTCCTCGCTCCAGCAAAGCAACTGCTCTGCAGCGACAGTCTGAACATTTCAATCCCTGCCTTAGAAACACCTGCATGGTCTGCAGAATGAAGAGAGAAGTTACAGTTTACACAAGGGTTCGCATAAAGACGAGTCTCTTTGAAACCCATAAAGCAATGATTTCTGTGAAACTTAAGAGAATTCCTATGTAATAGTATATTTACCTTTAACATACTGAGGCAACATATTTGCAATTATGTTTCACTAAATGTCTTGAGAGCATTGAGAAGTTATTTCACGCTTAAGTGAAAATAAAGCCTAAGCAAATTTTATTTCTAATACCTAGGCCAAATAATAACAAAAACAGCAACAACATAGATTATTTCATCTTCCTTAGGTCTGTGAGAGAAAATAAATAACAAACCTAAAGTACAGAAAAAAAATATTTGCATCCTATCCAACAAATAAAAACACAATTATCTCAAGCAAACAAGTGACAATTGCCATAAAGCAAAGGATTCAATAATTCTTTCATTTTTCTTATGGGGAAAATTTTATTTGGTGATAATTTTAGTGCAAACTCCTCCCCCTCACTCCCAGATGAATAATGGAAGCAGTAGAAAAAAAGCCCTGTGCCCAACCTACATGCCAGCCAAGGAACAAGGAAGGGCCCTCCAGAGAGGTGTGAGGCCATGCATGCAGCTCCTCAGCAGGACAAACGGCATTAGCCAATTAGAGACCCAGCTCCTGCGCCACTGTGCTCGACGCAGAGCAAACAGAGCTGAATGTTTTAATTCCCTGGGAGCGAGAATCTTTCATTAGACAGACTCGCATAATTTCTTATTTAGGAAAGGTTTAAAGAGATTTGTGCTGGAGTATTTAATCCAAAACCCTGGAACTGTCGCAGCAGTGGGTATAGATTAGGGAACAGTTGACTTCACACATTGATATTCAAAATAGAAAGGCGCAATTCCTCAAACGTGGCAGGAGATGGGTGAATGACAGCAGTCAGCACCAGCTGCGCGGGGCAGAGATCTTGCTCTCTCCAACCTTCAGGAGCTTCTGTAGCGATTGGCAAGTGAGCTTCCCGCTCAACGGAGGGCTCACTCGAGCATCTGGATGCACGGGGCTTTGCAACACCAACCGCAGGCCTGATTACGCTCAGGATATAGCTCTATCGTATCTCTCTCTCTCTCCCCCTCTCCTCTCTCTCTTTCTCTCTCTCTCTCTCTCCCCTCCTCCCTCTCTCTCTCTCTCTCTCCTTTTCTGTTCTATCCCACTGGGTTTTCATGCCACAGACTGGAAATGCTTCCACTTGGCAGTGAGCCGGCAGTCATAAACTCCAAGAAGGATTGTTTATTTATAAGAATTCTGCATTTAGGGTAGGTTCAATAGAATGCTTCAATTTAAAGTAAGCAAGAAGCATTGGGTAATCCATCAGCAATTTATATTTTCCATTGAGAGAACAGCATGCATCACTATCTGCAAATAGCCACGTACTCCCTCTTGGTGTCTGCCAAGCCAAACAGCCAGCCAATGAATGTTGGACAGCCCGGAGATGAAGCGAATGCATATATCAGATCTCTGGATTTGGGAGACAGTGTGCAGAGAGCTACAGGAGAGGCCCACAGACCTTGGAAAGAAGCGACCTCCGGCATTCAGAGTTGTAAGAAGTGACTCTTAATGCTTGCTACTAGCCTCAAGCAGAAGCAATTTGCCCCAACAGGCAGTCTGTCAGGTGTAGTTATGAGACCTAGGAGAGCCCAAGCACACGCAGTGACTGCCGGGGACGGTGTCAAGGTGGGAGGGCTGGAGAGTGACCGCGCCCTGCCTGGGGAAGCACCTGTGGATGAAGAGGGGCGCAGACAGCACAAGGCTGGAAAGGAGACCCAGACAGCGACAAGGCGTGTGCCGGTCCAAGAGCACGAGTCCTCGCGTCTGAGTGGGCGACCATCAGATGAGAACCGTCCCAGAAACCCCCCAAAGCCATGCACCCCATAAACGCCTGCTGGGCAGCCAGTCTCCTCTCTCTTTCTTCTCTGTCTTGTCTCTGCGAGGAGTTTTCTGAACGCTCCTCCCCACTCTCCCCTCCCCCCTCCCAATCCTAGTCCCCCCACCACTGATCCGCATCACGTCGTTCTAAAGGTACAGCTCACGAAGCGATGGGTCACAGCCAAGTGCTTGCAAAGAGCAGAGGAGAAAGGCAGAGGCCTGGCCAAGGCCTAGACTCACCGTGGCACCACCGTAAAACACGTTACAATACTGACAGCGATAAACCCATGCACAATTTCTGAATGTTTCTATACATTCCAAATATTGCTGTGATACTTGAGGGGAAAATATAACAAGAATTAAAAGCATTACAAGCAAAAAGATAATAAAATAAAAGTCCAGGAAGCAGTTTAAAAAGCGGTGGGTATTTGAGGGTAGAGAAAGAAAAATCTTACCATGACACATTGGAATCCAGCCCAACAGACATTCAAGCAAGTGCAAAATCAGGCATGAATAGAGAGTAGCCCCGCCGGTGGACTTGGGGTTGAACACAGCCACACCCCACAAAAGGAAAAGTGGAAGAGGCAAGGAAAGATTCCAGTTCCAATCAGACGTGAGGACAGAAGGCAGGTGTCCCAAACAGGAATCAGAAAAAAATGTTGAGAGAAAATAATAATAATGAAAACCAAGACATTCAGGAGACTGGGAGAAGGACACTGAGGTTCCAAAATGGAATGCCAGTTTCTGGCAAGATGAGTTGCCAGTGATGGAAGGGGTATAGTTTGCCTCCAGTATTTTAGCTATCTTTGTGTAAAAATCAACCACAAAATCTCAGGGGCACAGGAAAGTGAGCACTGATCTAGCTCACACGTCTGCGCATCAGCAGAGGTCAGATGACGTAGACCGGTGCCAGCTGGGTGCTCTGCCACTCTCGGAAGCTCCCCCGGGCAACGGCACAGTGTCTGGCCTGTGACAGATGTAGGCTTGGCTGGTTGGGGGGGTGGTGCTGGTGTCACTCTCCGCCACATGTCTTTTATTCTCCTCCTGGGACCAGCAGACTAGCCCAGGCATGTCCTTCTTACAGTGAAAGCAGAAATGTCAAAAAGCAAGCCCAGTTGCAAACATGTACTTTACACTTTGGGTAGAGCAGGCCACGCACATTCCACTGGTCCAGGAAAATGACAGCCAAGCCCAGTGTCAAAAGGCAGAGTACACTCCACCCCCAGAGGTGGGAGTGGCGTGGAAGGAATAAATATTTCTGAACAACAGTCCACCAGTGATCAGGTTTTAAAACATAATAAAAGGAAAGATGCAGAAGGCTAAGTCTGATTCAATTGTCATTTTTGTCAGATAAGCCACAGGTCCCCAGTCTCTTCTCCAAAGCAACAGGAGCCATGAGCCCAGGTGCTGACACTTGTATTTTCTTCTTCCCACAGCTGAGAAGACATGACCCCCATCTGCACATGTAGCCTTGCCTGACAATGTTGCTGCAGCCAGATAGATGTTAAAAGCTAACCTCATTCTCACAACTTGGATGTCCAGGGTAGTCCTGCGATGCAAACCACTCAGCCGCCGCCATCGGAATGGTTGGCCCACTTCCCAGAAATGATTATTCTTTAAGTGTGGAGTAGGGATGCATTATTATTTAAAATCAATTAAACGTCCAGTATGAATAGAAACCAGCATAAGGGCTCGGGATCACAATAACATGGTGACTGGTGCTAGGGAAATGCTTCGAGGCTCTTGCTCAGCTCTGCTTAATGGTGATAAAGTGTAGAACTAGGAAAGCCAAGTGACAGTGCCCTGCTCAGCACGAAACAAAACTCTGCATGGACCAGACATGGAGCAGAAACCTACCTAATGAAGAGAAAGGACGTGGAGGACTGCTTTGAATCCAACAGAAGACAGCAACGTCTAGGAGCTTGGCTCATGTGAGGGTAGCAAGGATGAAATTTTCCATAAGAATTGGGATAAGAGCCAGGCCCCCTGCACGAAGTCCAGGGCACCCCACCATGATTTTATCGCAGGTGACTTTCCTCCTGAGGCTACTGCTTCATAGAAAGCAGTGGAGCTGCAGAGGTCTGGGCCCCGTGAATAGAGATCCATGCCCCACTGGCTCTGTGGTTAGATCTGTAACATCTTCAGTAACACAAGTGAGCTGGAGCCTTGAAGCCATTGTATAAACCGGTTCTACACCGTGGACCTAGGAGCGCGGTGCAAATCATATAGGGCCATAGAAATATAGCAAGATCATTAGATAAATAGGAGAGCATCCAAAACAAAAATGGAACCAAGATAAAATGAGCCTTCAAACAAAATTAAAGAGCTAACAGTGTGTCTACGTAGGAGCATGACCTGGTGCATAATTTTGGAAGTTCGGCAGGTTGGGGAGCTGGGGCAGGCACCCACAGCGGGAGGGGCCCGTCCGGCACGATGTTTGCAACGTGGACAGGATGAAGAGACTTGCTCACAGGAACAGGCAGCAAAAATAACAACCGTGTAGGGACGGGGGTGGTGCTGGTAACAGGAGGTTAGTTACATACGGGGAGATTAATCAAGTAAGTAAATATATTGAGGATAGTGGGAGCCAGGTTTCTCACTGGCAAAGGAGAAAGTTATAAATATGAAAAGAGGGAAAACCAGGATGAGCCCTGTAATGTTGGATTGGAGTTGAAGGTATAGGTGTAAACTCACATGTACATATTTATTTGTGTATGTGCATACATATATGTACATATATATATAAAGGTATAGAAATAAATGTAAATATAAGTGTGTGTGTGTGTGTGTGTGTGTGTGTGTGTGTGTGTGGCTCCCTAGCTGCTCTAGCTACCGAGAGGGCCGGGCACCAAAACCCCAACAGCAATGAGCACATGTAGAACTCAGATTTTGGTTTCTAAATACCATTTTCCACTAAAGAGAACCAGGACTTCTCGGAGAAATGACTAATTCCATAGCTGGGAAAGGAAAAATACAATATAAGCCTGAAGTATTTTGTTACGCTAAAAGATACATGTTCAAAGAATGGTGGGAACACGTCAAAGGGACAGATGCAGCTTGAAGGAGACCTATTGTCCACATCTGGCACAATCTGAGCATTAAAATAAATAATGGCATAACTAAGTACAATCAATTGAATAAAATAAGAAAGTATAAGTCTATACTGATACAAATACATCATTGAATAAATTAAAAGTTCGATGAAGAATGTGATATTTACATAGTTTTGAAGTACCACTCTTCAAAATACTTCTTAGTAACAATGGTGAATGGGTAACTTTTCCAGCAGACACCACGGTAATTTGGTGGCTGTCGTAAACATAATCAGTAATAGAACAAATCCAAACTGGGTGCCACCTGATAGGGTACAACGAAATAAACACACTGTTGCTTGTGTCATATTCCTGCCAAAAATGCATAACATAAGTCTAAGGAGACTTCAGATAAATTCAAATTTTCCAAGAAGTGAAATGCAAAGCATGAGTCTGGACTAGAACATTTTGTTATAAAGAGCATAACTGGACAACTGATGAAATCATACAGGATCTGATGATCAGATTGCAGCAATGTATCCGTGTTAACTGCTTGATCTTGGTAGTTGTTTGTGGTTATGGGGAAAGCATCCTCGGCTGTGAGAGATACACCCTGCAGTACACAGGGGTGATGGGGCATCATGTCTGTAACTAATTCTTTGTATCCATTTGCATCTCTATTATAAGCCCAAGATTGTTTCAAAAATTTTTAAATTAAAAAAAGTTAATAAAAAAAAAGAAAGAAATGATAAAGTTGACTCATTGAAGAAGAAAAAAACAAAATTACAGAACGCATGAAGAAATTTAATACTTAGAAAAAGTCAGTGAAATAAATTGAGACATGAATTCACTTTAGATAAAATGCATTTTTAGAAGAGTCTGATAAAAATATTTAAATAAATCACATTTCAGATAATCAAAGAAATCAAGAGAGTCTGTTATGCAGAGATCTTCACTAATACCAGGTAAACAAGAAAAAGTAACTAACTAAATAACTCTGGACATTAAACATGTAAATAATTAAAATTATTTTGTAGTCAGGATATCATCAAAGATTGAATTTGTGGTTTAAAAAGAATACTAAGGAATTTCCTCAGAACAGGCATAGAAAGACAAAGATTTTTAAAAATGAAATAGCATTTAAGAGGCAGGGAGGATGGGGAACCTCAGAAAAGGAGAATTAAAAGAACAGCAGAGAATCAATAACTAAAGGAGTAAGAGGGGAGAATTTTCCAGAAAAGAAGAAAGGCGTACTCGCAGCACAAGTATGTTCCGACTACCAAGAAGGCGACTTCACATTGTGATGTTTGTGGTGAAATTAAAGAACATCAGTGATGAAGAGCAAGTGTCCTCGCTGTTGATTGAGGAGGGAGAACCCTCTCTATTAAGAAATTTAAGCCCTGCTAAACTATCACCCAATAATGAAAGCAAAATAAGAAAATATTTTCGGATATATAAAAAGATGTCGTATCACCTACAGAATGAACTTAAACAGTTATTAAAGAAAATTCAGAGGAAAAATAATGTGTGAACATAATAGTGGACAATACATAGAAATTAACATTTTAGTTAGCAATTGAACAAACTACTGAATGCAAAATAATAATAATTTTTGTATCAAAATAAATAAGTTAACCAAGAACCCCAGGCAACATAACAAGAGACTGAAGGAGGGTATTTAATGGATAAAGTGTATTAACGTTTTTGTTATGTTCAGAAAGAAGATATTGTTAGAATAATTTATATTTAAACACATAGATTGAAAATGCAAGAGTAGCCATTAAAATTATAGAAATGAATTTTAAAACAAAGCAAAACAGAAGAGAAACCTAGGTACACGAGAGGAAAACTAGTGAAAACTAAAGCATGAATCTTAAAAGCATCCATAAATGAAAACCTCCTACCTTGAAAGGAGCATTAATAAGACTTACAGTGTTCTAAGGAACTTCTGTTGTCAGAAAATTGATTAAGACACTAATTTCTATTATACACTACTATATCAGGATTTCATGCTGTCTTCTCTAGAGCTGCAGTCCCCAACCTCTGGTCCTCAGACCAGTCCACAGGCTGTTAGGGACCGGCCCACAGAGCTCCACCAGCCCCCACCCTCACCCCATAGAAAAATTGTCTTCCGGGAAACTTGGGGGTGCACACAGCAGGAGGTGAGCAGCAGGGTCAGTGAGCAAAGCTTCGTCTGTGTTTACAAACGCTGCCCTCTCCACCACTCACATCACCACCTGAACTTGAACTGCTTCTGCCCTCCCCACGCCACCACCACCACCACCCATCCATGGAAAAATCGTCTTCCCTGAGACCAGTCCCTGGTGCCAAAAAGCTTGGGGACCCCTGCCTGGAGTAACCACAAAAAAGTCTAGTAAATGGACTAAACAATCCAATCAAAAGGAAAAGCTTTTCAGACTGGATCTCTTTAATCCAATCATGTGCTGCTTGTAAGAAACACACCTTGATAATAAAAATACAGAAAGATTGAAAGTAAAAGATAGAAAAAGATTCACCATGGAAATACGAACCCCAAAAGGCTAGCAAAGCCATACTACTACCAGAAAAAGGAGACTTCCAGGTAGGAAGCACGGTTAGAGTTAAAGAAGGAAAAGTAGTGAGAAAAGATTCAATGCACCAGAAAGATTTTACAACTGTAAATTTAAACGATCCGAGTAACAAAGCCTCAAAATACATGAAGCAAAAAAAAAAAAAATTAGTCATAACCACCACAGTAATTTTTTAAAGTGTACCTTTCAAGCAAGTGGAGGAAAATCAAAGAAATTAACAGCAACAAAATTTGATCATGTAATTAAATAGAAATTTCTTTTTCAAGCAATCTGGCTTTCCAAATTCGTTTTGCTCTCAGCAGTTTCCTTTGTTGTACTCCGGGCCTCAAAGTCTGTAGAGTTATCCCTGCTATCTTGATTGTATTTTCACAGCAGGGGCATTCAAGGCTTCTGGCTCACCAACTGCCAGAAGCAGAAGCCCCTTTCATGGCCCTTGTCGCTGCTCACATCCCACATTCCTACTGTGATTGTTGGATTTGCACCTCTGTTTCCTACTATGCCACAAGTGCCATTAGAGTTGAGGACCGTGTCAGCTTTTACTCTCTGGTGTCTGTGCCCAGCACAGTGGTCAGCAATTAATATGAAAAATCTGATCCTTGCCTTCAAGAAGTGGAGCAGGGAAGGCAGTGATTAAGCGAATAATAATACACAAACGAATACATCCACACATACTAAGTGACAGAGAAGATGTACGAGTTGCTGAGGAGTACGTAGAATGAGAGCTGGCCTCGCCCAGAAGATCAGAATTAGACGGCACTACCCAGAGGGTGCTGCTGCGTACGCAATGCACACCCAAGAGGCTGGATCCTCCTAGGGATGCTCCAGCACAGGCCACCCGTGCTGGATTGTCCACCAGGATCAGCTCACAGTGCCGCAAGCCGAGTGACACCAAACACTTGGTACTCACAGCTGGGCTAGGACTGGCCCCAGCCCACAGCCAGGTATTCAGGGACGGGCTGTGTCCAGCACAGACAACACTATCGTGGCAGCCCAGCCCTGGGAACCCCTTTTCTACAAGCCTGTTCTCACATGGATGGGAGTTTCCCATAGTTGGAAAGGGCCTTTTTGATACTCAAAGGATCATAGTTCAAGAGAGTTTGGCCACTTTATTCTATAAGCACAGATTTGGGAATCAGACCAGATTTGAAACCTTGCTCTTCCATTTCCTGTGTACCTTTGGGCAGACTGCTTAAGTAAATCTTTCTAAGCTTTGGTTCCTCTATGGCAAAATGGAATTGTAATGGCACATTGGCGTATGAGGATTTTATGAAATAATACGGTCCAGAGCTTAGAAGGGATCAGACTCATCTTGCTCAGCACTGAAGACATTCGCAATGCTCAGCACCTGATAGGTGTCACATAAATGAATAAATTCCCGCTCCAGAGGGCTCCAATAATGTATTCTAAGCCTGGTTCTCACTACTTCCCCTTAGATATAAAGAGATCTCTTGAATGTATTTGGGGGTTATATTTGTCAACATTTATTCCTGTAAACTACAACCAGGCATGACAAAGTGTGATCTTTTCACCGTGCAGAGCTTGTTCCATGACACGTCAACATGGGAAACTGAGAGAGGGAAGAGGCCCGTGACCATGCACAGCCTGCGTCTAGGTCCAGAGGGGAGGATTCAGGCAACCGTTTCATTTTGCTTGGACACTGCTCACTCAGCAACATCATGGGTTGTGTTTGGATTTGGATGCTTGGTCAGGCGGAAGGGAAAAGTAGTAGAGAATAGGAATGTAATCTTAAACCGCTAATGCAGGGTATTCATCAGTTACAGAAGGAAGGTAGAAAATGCATTTGGATGGATGGATGGAC
>RJWJ010029607.1:0-20503 GCA_004363605.1 Indri indri | reverse complement strand
AATGCCACTGACTTAGGGAGGGGGTCGGAGACTCCTCCCAAGGGCTGGCGTGGGTGGGGCGGGGTGGAAGAGCCCACAGCACCAATTACTAGGCATCCCCAGGCACAGGAAAGGGACTCAGAGGCTGCAGGTGAGGCCTGAGAGGGTCTCCCTGCCTCTCTGAAGATCTGACCGCTCTTGGTAGCATCAAACCCCAAAACACCCATCCCAGGCTCCTCTCTGTACTTGGTTTATCAAACTGCTCCCTCCACTGGCAGTGTGCTAGTTAATTTTACGTGTCAACTTGGCCAGGCCACAGTACCCAGATATTTGGTGAAACATCATTCTAGATGATTCTATGACGATTTGGTCAATTATTCTAGACGTTTAGATGTGATTAACAGTTAAATCAGTAGACTCTGAGTAAAGCAGATTAGCCTCCCCTATGGAGGTGGCCTCATCCCATCAGTTGATAGAACGAAGGCTGGCGCCCACCTTCCCCAAGAAGAGGGAATTCTGCCCACCTTCATGCCCAGACTACAGTCTTCCCTGGTCCCCAGGCTGCTGACCTACGCTGAGGATTCCGGATGCGCCAGCCCCCACAATCCCATGACCCAATTCCCTAAAATAAGCGTCTCTCTCTCTCTCTCTCTCTCTCTCTCTCTCACTCACACACACACACACACACACACAGAGCACAGGCCCTGTTGGTTCCCTTTCTCTGGACAGTGCTGACTAATACAGGCAGTTTCAGGAGTAGGACAGCATCTCATTTTGGGGAAGATTTTTACTCCATGAGACAGTAAATATAATGGGAATGAAATGGGTTTTAGAGTTCCCACGATCCCAGCTGGAACTCTGGCTTTTTAATGACCATGACCCTGGACGATTTGCCTGTCCTTGCCTCAGTGCTCCTCATTCCTCAAAGAGAGTAAACAATAGCTCATTAGAAGTTGCTGGAAATATTAAAATGAGACAATTTATATCAAAGTGATACCAGGAACACACCACATTTCCATGCTGTGTCCAAGGTAAGCAAGGAAATGTATTATTTCGAAAGCAAAACAGAAGCTAAGTACCTCTTGCCCACCATTCATTCGACCTGTAAATCCTGAGCACGGGACCTAGGTGTGCCAGGATTTGCAACCCCTCTCCGGGGCCTCCCTGTCAACACCCTGCACTCCAGTCCTCTACTGTGTCCTTCCGGGCTGTGCGCCACATCAGTGCTCTCTGGGGGTGAGAAAAACAAGGTATCTTCATTTTGTTGCTTCTTAAATAACTTTCCTACTTGAAAGTTATATAGAATATGACTATGTTGCTGCACCCAATATAAATTTAATGAACATTCACTCCAATAAGCACAACCCTAAATAACCTGCTCCTGACAAACCAGTTTAGATTTCATGGCTGAACTGGGAAAGGGCAAAAGAGATAACAAAGGCCCCGGGGCTCCCAAGCTTCCTGGCAGGTATTTCCTGCACCCAGAAGGTGCTGATCGGAAGTCACTTGGATGGCTGGAGTGGTCCAAGTCGCCTGCTGTCTTAAAAGGCCCCAGAACTGCATGAGGGCTGAATCCAGGCACTCTGGTCTGCAGGGCCAGAATTCCATTTTTTTTAGAACAGACTTTGCCTTTTCAGAACAATTCTGATCACAGCTAGTGTCATAGCTGAGCTTCCGGCCTATGAGCAGAGTCGGCTCAGACCCAGAGCACCCGGACACCTCTCAGAAGAGGAAGCCAGGGAGTCACATGAGACAAGGGAGGGCCAGGGCCAGGGACCTGGCATGGCAGCACCTCCCCTCTCCCAGGAGAAAAGGGCTATTTTTATTCATATTATTTTTAAAGAAACTTTCAGAAATCGGCATTATTTTGACAGGTTGTCACTTAGGCTTCTGGTAGATGGATTCTGAATATTCTGGGAGTCCCATTTCTAGCTGTAGGGCCTCAGGCTCCCACGACGCATCAGCCCAGCAGCTGGCCAAGAGCTGTGACACCCCGAGTCCTCAAGCCCCCTGCCCCACACCTGCCGCCGATGCCTTCATGGGAAACAGCTCACTTGTGAAAACCTGAGGAGTATCTGTTCATTCGTTCATTCATTCATTCATTCCCTCCCTAATATGCCATCTCAGAGCAGGGTGTGCTGCTACCCGGGAGGCACCAATCACGCGGCAGGAGCTCCAGGGTGGCCTCCTCCCCAGGGAGCTGCCTGGGAGCATGGCAGGGGTCTGCCTGTCCGTTTTTCTGGGCGGGAGACATGGCAGCTTCAGTGTCACTCCCTGGGCCCTTCCCTGTGAGCTGTTCTCTGCCTGCAGGTCTCGGTCCAGGAGCCCGACTCTCCTCCAGCCACGGAGCCCTTGCCAGCCTCACGCTGGGAGGAGACCACGCCTGGCGCGAGACTGGCGTGGGGCGGGGACCCTGACCAGCGCTGAGGAGCAGCAGATGCCCTCCGCCGGCGCTCTGAGGGCAGCAGACGAGAGAAAGGACAGAGAAGTGAACGGAAGACAGTTTCCCTCACTGCCAGCCACAGTCTCCGGGCAGGGGGACAGAGGGGGTCACCCCAGGAGGCTGTGGGAGCCAGCTCATCTGACACCTCCACGACACACGGGCAGGCAGCACGGCAGTCACCCCCAACTATGTGCCAGGAACGGGGTGGAGCCCACACCACAGACCCTGTTCTGCCACTTAGAAGCTGTCTGACCTTGGGTGACCCTCAACCGCCTCGTGTGTCACACCAGTGCTCCCGGGTATCATGGGAGTTTTTTAATTGTAGTAAGACATACATTAATGCAACATAAAATTTACCATTTTAAAGTGTACGATTCAGTGGCATAAAGTATATCCCCAATGTTGTGTAACCATCACCACTATCTATTTCCAGAACTTTTCCCTCTTCTCGAACTGAAACTTCCCATTCCCCCCTCATCAAGCTCCTGGTGGCCTCTGTTCTGCTTTATGTCTCCATGAACTTGCCTATTCTAGATATTTCATATAAATGGAATCATGTGATATTTGTCCTTTTGTGACCAGTTTATCCCATTTAGCATAACGTCTTCAAGGCTCATCCACACTGCGGCAGGAGTCAGAATTTCTTTCCTTTTATGGCTGAACTAAACCCCTTTGTATGTATGGACCTGTGTTTATCCACTCATCTGCTGGTGCACATCTGGTCGTTTCCAGCTTCGGGCTATTGTGAATAACGTTGCATTGACCACGGTGGGCAAATACCTGTTCACGTCCCTGTTTCAATTATTTCAGGCACATATCCAAAAATGGCATTGCTGAACCCCACAGTGATTCTGTGATTAATTTTCTGAGGATCCACCACCCTGTCTTCCATAGCGGCTGTACCATGTTACGTTCCCACCGGCAACGCACATCCTCAGTAACACTTGTTTTCCACGTTTTTGCCCAGAGCCGTCCCAACGGGTGTGAAGTGGTATCTCGTGGTTTTGCCACGTCGGCGCGATTTACCATCCCATAATAAAAGGGACACTGGAGCTAGTGACAATAACAATTTGTGAGAAGCTACCTCCAGAACAGAATCTGGACTTTTTTCTTCCCCCAGCATAACATAAACAATATATGTGACGAGTATTTAAATCATTGAAGCAATATCATAATACAGTGAATACCAGGAACGCATACTCGAGAACTGCAATGGGACCACTAGGGAGGCCTGTGTCCCTCCTCAGGCTGTGTCCTGTACCTGCCTCACACCCACCCCTCCCCGTCCCAGGGCATCAGCAGCCCGAGTGTTGTGTTTCTCGTTCTCTTCCCCCAGCTATGGCTAAAATACAGTTTTATCACACACGTACATACCCCTAATAATATCCTACTGATTTCGCATATTTCTGAGCTTAACCAGAATTACATAATGTCTAGTCACCTGGCACTTTATTTTTTCACCTAACGTTTTTTCTACGATTCCCCCATGTTAGGAATATATTTAGGAATCACATTGTTGGCCTCTGGGGTCTCCACGAGATCAACTTTCCAAGATAATGCCAAACTGTTTTCCAAGGATTATTTTGTGTCTATTGGATGATTAAAGTTTAATCACCGGAGGCTTTTAAGGATTAATCTGGGCCACACCTGCTCCCCCAGCCCTGGCGCAATCCCGTCTACGTGTGGAAACAGAGCCCGGGGTGCGCAGGAACGTGCCTCGCTTGCTGCTGAGTGGGCGGCTCCTGGGAGCCCTCCCGCTGGGCAGCCCTGGCAAGGCAGCCGCTTCCCACCTGCCTGCAGGGTCTGGCAGCTGCAGGGCCACCTGTCTGGAAAGGGAGCGGGACTGACTAGACACCCACAAACCGTATTCCTAGGGTTCCCCAGGCCCAGAGGAAAGAGAAAGGTCCCTCGGCAGTCACAGGAACATCCACTGCCCTGAGACTTGGCCGATGCGCCCTCCCTGGGGGAATGTGGGAGGCACTTCCCAGAACAACAGCTAAGATTAGTGTGTCTACTACAGAACCAGATCTTCAGCCTAGAATTTGAACTCAAAACTTAAGTCCAGGCCCACCCAGCAAGCGCAAAGGGCAAGGAACAGTCATCGAGCTACATAATTACTGAAGACCCCTTTGCCTGCTACACTCTGGGCTCAGATTTCTCACTGTTGTACGTATTCCAAACCACAGAGCTACTGACGGTGCAGCCCAGGGGTCACTCTGACCTCGATTTTGTTTTCTCCAGAGGCCACTGAATGCCATAAACCAATTTCCTTTGTTGTCTGTACGAGGTATAAAAAGGGATTGCACCACAAGAGCATCTCTGGATGCTGAAAGATTCCAAATGGATAAGTGAACACAGAAAAAATACCCTGGGCATTTCAGGGACATTAAGTATTTCAGGGAGTGTTCCTGGCGACACACGCCTGTGGGCTGGACGGCCAGTCCGTCTTGCTCTGTCAGTTGTCAGAAGGGAAGACCCCACAGCCATTCAAAGAAGGGCTTCACTAGACGTGTTCTGGGCAAGCACATACTTTTAACCAGCTAAGAGATCAACTGTGCACAGAAGATGAAGGTGCAAACACACACACACACACAAAAAGAACAAACCCTGCTAAAGGGCCTTCAACCTACTGTGCCCTTAAGAACCATTCCTATTAAACAGCAAGTGTCACAGTGTTGCTCCCGAATGCCTCCCACTGTGCTCAACCGCACCACTACACAGAATCGTGAGGCACCTGCGAGACAAGCAGCCCACATAAAATGAGACACTCACGTACCTGGGTAGGGAGAGGGTGTCAACACATCAAAAAGGCATTTTCAGAGTATCCAGCCTTTGAGGAGGGACCAAGGAACTTCTGAGACACCCTGGGTGCCCCGACCAGCAAAGTCTAGACAGAGCTGGACGCAGGCAGCACAGAGCACAGACTCTGAGGAAGACGTGACGGGGCTCAAAAGGCAGCCACGTCCACGGCATACCGCGACGTGCCCAGTGTGTTCACGACCAGCAACGTCTCCCACAAACGTCTGTAGCATCAAAGCCTTATCTTCCAGGAACCCCAAATGCTACCTTGACACAGCGTCAATCTTGTAGACATCCCTGGAGATGAGGATGAAGACTCTGATGCACAGAGTACTTAAGGGACCTGTCTAGGGTCACACAGAAAGTGAAAAGGCCAAAGTCTGATCTCAGACAAAATAACTGCAGGGTTTATATCCCGTATTTACCTGCTATCAATGGCTCTCCTCTTCCAAAACCACACTGAGATACTGATATGTGTGTATGTGCATGTACATATATATATGTGTGTGACTATATGTACACGTACGCATATGTGTATACACACACTCCCTGTTTTTTAGGAAGACTCCTGCAAGTCATCTGGCACCTTTAGAGCTGGAGAACTTGTCTCCTGGCTCAGACACCTACCAGCCCCTCCCCTTTATCCGTGCTGGCAGACCCGCGTCTGGTTTAGGCACTGACCCTCACTCCCATGGCTGTGTGCCTACAGGAGGTGTACTTTGCCCACTGGGAATCTGACTGGTCTGAATCCTTGCCAGCCAGCGATGGATTTAGGGTAGGCATATGACCAGTTCTGGCTACTGGGATGTGAGGGCAGGTAAACTAGGAAGAAAGTTCTGGAAAAGTTTTCTCATTCTTAAGAAAGCACAAGCATGAGACATCCCCTCTTGCTGGGGTTGAGTGTGGTCATGATGCCTGGAACCGTGGCAGCCATCTCGCCCCCACCAGAGAAACCAGCCAGAGGCCCAAATCCACAGGCTGAAAACAAAGAGACAGAAATACTTTGGTCTCTGATGACATCTTTGAGAAGATGAATTAATCAACCCTGGAGCTCCCTACTTTCAGACTTATTCTTTTGTAAAGCTAATCCTTTTTTATGTGTGTGAGCTGGGATCTCACTATGTTGCCCAGGCTGGCCTCGAACTCTTAAGCTCAAGTGACATTTCCACCTCAGCCTCCAGAGCACTCGGGACTACAGGCATGAGTCGCCACACCCAGCTTTAGCTAATCCACTTTCATGATTGATTTAGGCAGTTGTGTCAGTCTTTGTGACTCGCAGCCTAAGGCATCCAAATAGATAGACCTTCTACCAAGGTAGCTATCTCACAGACCATACTGTGCAAGGGATTTCAGAGGCTTCTAAACAAATCTAATCACACAAAATAAAAACTCAGCATCATTACTCAAATGGGTGAGTTTCAGTACTACCATCTCAGCTTCCCCTCTGGGCATAGGGAGTGCCAGTGTGTGATAGGCCTGGAGCAGGGCGGCTATTTGACCACACTTTCCTGGCAAAATCGTATGTGTGTATATTATGGTGATAAAGGAATGATCTTGCTTCTACTCTAAGAACAAAATTTCTCAACAAAGCATATACTTCTGTTGTTTGTTGTTTGTTTTCTGACACAGAGAGTCTTTGGCTCTCAAGAGCGCTTGTCACACACATATAGAAATCTATTCTAAATGAGGCAACTTGCTTTCTGTAAAACAATCGTCAGCAAATGCTGCATGACTGACAATACACCACTGTGCCTCGTGTCGATATATTCCATAAATTCCAAACATTCTGGCTAATCAACCATTCCATTGCAAGCATCTAAGGTTCCCACTGCTTCCCTAGAACTCTTCTGGGGAGCTCCACCCACACATGACATCACTGTTTCCACAGCAACCAATGAATTTCATAATGAGCAGGAAGGACTGGGGAGGGAGGGGAATACATATGCTAAACCACAGGAGAACTTTTTGAAATATTAAACCAGGCATGGCTCCTAAATGCTTCTGTATGAATATTAAACACTCAAAAATCTACACCCCTGTTTGAATATGCAAAGTCAACACCCATATCTCGAGATTCATGCACTGTTTAAATCAGCAAAAATGGAAAGCACAAAAATGGCAAGGGAAATAGAAATCAACATGGTTTGAACGACGTAGTGTTTTTTCTCTGACAACTTGGATTTGGCCAACCTGAAACATTTAGGAGGCTTGGCTGGGGACTCTGGGAGAACAAAGAAAACACAGGAGGCAAATCAGAAATATTTCTTCCCTGTAAGTGGCACTAGCTTCTTCCCATCAGGAGGAAGATGCCCCGAATGAAGACCCACAAGAGTTAGAAGGGTTGGAGAACAATCGAGACAAGAGCAGAGTGGTACTGCAGCCGCACACACGGTCGCCTGGAGTTCAGCATCCAGGAGCCAAACACACCAGCTCCCTCCGGACGCTTTGGACCGAAGGGAGAGACGCACCATCAGTGACTGTTCAGTGTTGTAGATATTCCGGGGTGACAGAATACAGCCTCCCGCAAAGCTCCCACTAACACTTACCGTCCTCAAAAATTGCTCCTATTTCAAAAGACAATTCCGAGCTGTGTTCTGCTTCGCACGGGTACACTGCGCGAGCCTTCCGATTGCTGCCGCTGAAAGGGAGCGAGAGAGAGACACAAATGAAAACGTGCACAACTGGGCGAGAGAAACCTCACCGTCCCCCGACCCCCATTTCCCAAATCTCATTTGTATGTTACCAGTGGCGCAAGCCCTTTCAAAAAAAAAAAAAAAAATTAACAGGGAGGTGAACACCAGGCATTTACTTGATTTTCCAGTAAATGATGGGTTTCAAATGCAAACCGTCCCTTAGGGAGCCTCTCTGAGAAGCTGTCACTGAACCACTTCACCTAATTCTCCTCCCTGCCTGGTGAGATGCCCTCCCCATCACTCAGCATTGTCAGAGCCACAGGGCATGTTTACTTCCAAGCACTTCAGCTGCTCTATTAGGAAAAGCACCGCACCTGGAGACACAGGCCAGCCAGCGCGGGGAAGAGGCACATCCAGACTAAACAGGCTGGGCAATGAACCTGACCCAAATCCGTCTGGGATGATGACCTGCTCCCCACCCCACTCTGGAAGGGGCTTGTTTTTACTCAGGGCTTCTGCATTGAGATCCCCTCGCCCCCAGAGGCACACCAGGCTCGGCTTCCCGCCATCTGTCAAAACATCCTCTGTGCCCTTGTGGGAAAAGGCCGCATCGGGGAAAGATGGAAACTGTGCTTTTAGCCAGATCCAACCAGAGCAGAGGGAAATGTCCCACCGCACTGGGGAGTAGGAGAAGCCTCTGATAGTAAGAGGCACCTCGGCTGCCACCGCCTTTGTCCTCTAGAGAACTGGCCATTTGCTGTGGAAATTAATGTTTCCAGTGCCAGTCTGCCTTCCCTTAAAACAGACGCTATGCTTTATATCCATGCAGAGAAAGTTCTTCCAAAATAAGTAGATTCATAAATGCACAACCAGCACCAAAAAGACAGAGGATGTTCAAGTGGGTCTCAGATAAGGAGAATCTCTCCAAAGAACATACTTGCTATCAAACTGAGAGAGGCACAGCCCCAAAACAAGGTTATGAATGTTGTCCATGTTGTCCGGGATGCCAGGGGAACCTGGGCGAGCCTTTTCCAGCAGAGAACACAAGAACTTGCTCAGGTTTATCAAGCCCCTTCTGGGTGCCACCACCGTATTCCACATCACGCTCCAAACCACATACCTTTCAGGAGGCTTGTCCACTATGGAGGCAGGAGGATAGAGGGGGAAAGGAGACGACCTGGGTGAAGGAGGAGTAACAGCTGGGTCGGAGCTTGGCGTGGCCGGAGACTGCGGGTTAAGCCACTGGACCATAGGTGACCGGGTCTGACTTGGGCTAAGGGTAGAAGTTTAAAGGACAGGATTAAGAGTAAAAAGGCACAGAACACCAAATGCCTGACATCCCAATCCTAAATGGCTAGAATGCCGGCTCCTTTATGTCCCCAGACCAGTGGGGACAGAGACTTCCCTGCATCCTCCCAGGGTTGTAGCCCAAACTACAGACACCAATAACCCCAAAACTAGCCACAACCCCAAACTGGAGATACCTCATTGTACTTCTCCAGCTTTCTGGAGAAGATCTAATCTTGTCCAACCCAGCACCATATCAGTTCACTACTTAGAAACCAGAGTCTAACGGCTCAAAGAAGTGACTGGGACTTTCAAGGTATTCATTTTTTCTGCTTATAAGGAAAGTCACAAGCATCCAGAATCAAGCCCATGACTTGTAGCTGCAAAAGATCAACACAGCACATGGCCTTTCTACGTTTAAAGCTCTTTCACTTGGTCATACACGTGGCAACTAAAAAAAAAAAAAATGACTAGGATTCAGGATTCACCTAGAGAGAGTCAAAGACTAGAGTTCAGGGGAGAAACCAACGAACAACAGAAATCTTTGGTGACCTGAGCATTCCTTAATATTTCCTAATTAAAAAAAAAAAAAAAAGTTAATGTAAAGAGGTCAGCGAACAGACCCCTGGAGGGGCCTGTAAAGATGGAGGGAGAGTTCAGTAAATGGGTGCTGATCGGAATTATCCTTCCATTATCTCAGAACTGGAGGCTTGTGGCCATGGTATATGCAGTTCCCTTTACAAGCGCAGCGCTGAAAGCTTCTTGTCTCATCCAGTGACATTTTCAACACCTACGTATTCCTGGTCTGCTATGCCCAGAGGCTCTTCACCTCAAATTCACCCTCTTCAGCTAACACCAGTTTCCAGGAGCAGCTTCCTGGTCCTTCCCCATTCCTGAGCATGATTTTTGATTCTTTCTTCTGTAGCAAAACACACGCCACGTTCTTCATTACCAGCGTGGTCTCCTGGCTCCATTCCTCCAGAGCAGCCACACTCAGCAAACTGTGACCACACCTACCCTATGTGTCTCCCCAAGAACAGGCCCTCCCCTGCCCACCTGCCCCAGCGGTCACCTGTTTGCCCACAGCTCTGCTTCCTGGGGCTCCCCGTTCCTCTCAGGCTCTCCCCTCCCTCTGCCTGCTCTGATCTCACCCCTCCGCAGCTCAGCTCGAATCTTGCTACCCCAAAATTCCTCCCGTGGCCTCTCCAACCCACACACCTTCTCCGACGGCCTGTCACACCAACAGATGAGAGGGCAGGCTGGCACTGGTTGTTCTCTGATACCTTCAGATATTTGTCTTGCCTTTGTGGCAAGATCAGGTCTTTAACTCCTTTTTCTAGACCTTCCTGAAGCCAGGCAGAGTGCTGGGGACATGAGGCCTTCAGCCAACATCTGAGCAACCAATTTAGAAGTTCCGAAACTGAAATCGAATTTTATAAATCTGGTCCGTTACTGACTTGGGACATATTTAACGCACAGAAGATTTCCTATCCTTTGGTCAGGAAAAAGGGGGGTCATTTAAAAAACATTTTTGAAGTTTTTGTAAGTTTGAAGAACAAACTTACAACTGCCCTCTCCAGCCATTCATTTGAGAGTCACAAAACCTATTTCATCCTAAGCCAAGATACCTATAAAATCCTAAAGTGATCTGTATCACCAGCCACAAAAGTCACTTAGTTCTTCAGCAAAAAAAAAAAAAACCTTTAAGGTTGTCTTACTAACAAGGAAGGAAAGGAGAGGAAAAGGTGAGCGGAGCTCTGGCAGGAAATTTAAGGCTGCGGGAAGCCAAACAACGGCCACGTTCTCTCCCAGCAATTACTCAAGGTGCCTGGAGCACGGCCGCCTTGGAAGATGAGATGTTTGGCCACACCCCCACCGATTCTTCCGAGTCATAAATAGTCAGGTGAGTAAATGACAGCCATCCATCTGCTCAGAGGGAGGACAGCGACAGGATGAAGATAAAGTAACAATGTGACCATATTTATATGCCCTTTACAAATAAAGATCATAAATTTAATAGCTATTGTCTACTTAATCCTCACATCCTTTAAGGAAAAAAAAAAAAAAACTCAGTGTCTTGGGTTTTTGTGTACATGTGAAGGGAAAATACCCCTTAGTTTTCAGCAAGTGAGAAGAACTGCTTAACAGCAGGTGCAGAAGGGAAGGGGCGGCCTGTCCTTCAGCCTGGCTTTCTCCACCTTGTCCCAAACCAGAACTCAGAGTCAGCAGTCCTTGTCCAGGGTCAAGTTCTTAGCATGAGTCTTTGTTTCCTGAGATCTTCTGGTTGCTGTTTAACATACACACACGCTATGTAATCCAGCATTAACCGGCTCACCAAGATTACCTTCCAGACTTCCCATTTAAACTAATTTTCTATATTTGAGTTCCCCAGCTTCCCCCACAGTGTCTCAGAAGCCTCGGCTAGATACTTCTCCTTTGGATTTCAGAACCCCACATGGGCGCAAACACCATGAGCTGGGATATTCATAAGGAGTGGCAAAAACGCGAGTCTCTATGGCGATGAAGCAGGAAGCCCTGTGGGTAAAGGGGAGACCCGGGTAGCACAACCAGGTTTGGGAAACAACAGCGTAGCTGCCTGGACAGAAGAAACTTTTCACAGGCCTGTTGGCTGGGAACGAATGGGGAGGAGGTGAGGAGTAAATAAATACACTCGAGTCATGGACTGAGTTCACACCGCTGCAGGTCGAGGTCAGACGATGGGATGTTTCGCAGGTGTTTCCCCAAAGCAAACGGCCCATATTTTTTTGAAGGCAAAAAAATAGTAAATATCAGCTTCATTATACAACCATCTCCTACTTGCCCAAACTTGGGTAATTTTTTTATAATAAGAATCTTATTTTTTTTAAATATTTAATCCTTTAAAATATAATGCCTATATTTTCTCAAAAAGCAGTAGAGGAAAATATTAGTCGCAAAAGAGAATTTCTAATGTTCTCTTGCCATTATTGAAAACATTTTGAAGGAACACTAGATATTTCAGAATGGTAGCCCGTAGCCAAGGTCTAGCAGTTTTCCCTCAGCCTGGGCTCCAGGAGAGAATTGAGCACACTAAGGCATCTATGCTCGTAATGAATTAACCATTCTCCTATATGTCTAGAATGGTTCTAGCCACGTAACTGCTGGGAGACGGTGCTCCCTGGCTCTCTCACATTTCTGCACATCTAGTGAGCCAGAGGAACTGGCTGCCTTTATTCTGGACTGTTTTTCCTAAGATATGTGTAAGGCAAAGAGCCTTGGAAGACAGAGATTCATTCTCATTTGTATTCTCTCTCTCTCTCTCTCTCTCTCTCTCTCTCTCTCTCCCTCCCTCTCTGTCTCAAAGCAGGCTTTACCCATTATAAAAGATTTGGGTTTTCTAAGCTCTAGGTCCCTCTCCTGTAACATTTGACATGCAGGTGTCACCTGGCCCGTGTTTCATCACCTTGTGAGAATTAGGACTTGGGGAACTGGTGCAAGAAGATGCTGATACCATTATTACTGTAATCGATAGAGTCCTGTGGCTCTGACCAGGAGTCCCATGCCTTCTGCCAGCATCCCTGAAACCATGGCAGGCTAATTTACCAGCTTGCAAGCAGGTGAATTTCGGATTCGCCTTAGTTCTTGACAATATATCATCCTTGGGAGAATTGACGGAACAGTCACTAAGATCATTTTTTTTTTTTTATATTCTGCGGTTCAGGGGACAACCCCAGCTGAGAATGTTTCTAGGATAAAGATCAAAAATGACTGGTGATATAAGAATAAAAAGCTCATTGTGTGCCAGAATGTAATGAAATATTTTGAGAATCCTCTCCTACCACTTCCCAAATTTAAGTGGTTTTTAAATCTATTTCCTGTTTCCTGCTGCCCCTTTAACTACAGATTTTTGATTAGTAAGACTGGCCTGAGCACAAACCACCGGATTCTACTGAATGTTGAGCAACTGACCAATTACAAAAAAGTACCTAAGTGCCACATGTTTCTTGAAAGCCAACTTGTGGTTTGCAAAAAATGGAGAAAGAAGTCAACTCTTCCTAAAAAGCTCAGAAACCACATTTACCAAGACAGAAATAAATTAAAGAGAACTACTAATATCTGTTCACCATCTTCCTGATTTAACACGCTAAACTGCAAGAATCTTCTTCTAACGCAGGACTCCTCTCCATTTTCAGTGCGAAAGAACCAACATCAGCACCTTCCTTCCAGGGGAACTGTTTCCTTCTCAAAAAAAAGGGGGCAGATGGAAACAAGAGTGTTTCACTAAAAACACACGAAGATTTCAAACTGCTAACTCAGAAACACATTCCTGGAAACACTTATCCTGAAAGTCTACCTGGCTATTCCTAAGGCAACAGAGAAGTTTCCTGTGTTGGGTAGGGCAGAGGAGCAGGTGCGGAACGCAGTGGGCAGGGAACAGAACACCATCTGCGTGAGGAGGAAACGCTCTTCTCTGAAAAGAATCAATACTCTTGCTTTGGAAAAACAGGCCTGAATTTCAGGGAAAGACCATATAGCTTTCATGGTGGGGGGGGGGGGCGGGGGCGGGGAAACAAACCAACCCCGAAATATGAAATTATGACAGTGGCTGTATCTGTGTACACTTTACAGAGTTTATTTTTATAAAATGTAACAAATCAGCAGTCCGGGCTGCTTCTGACTCAAACTGTGATCCAATCTTCCTCAGTACCAGACTCTACACTCCATGCATATTAAAAACTTGCTGGCAGCAGAAGAGGACAAACGTTTCAGAAAGAGGAAGGGGGGTTAGGGCCTTAACTGTTAAAACCCAACAGCAGCTGCACCGGTCACCAGAGAAGTCCTGCATCAAACAAACATTTCTTGCGTAACAGACAGGTCGGGCTCTGGGCAGTGCTGATGACACAAGCGCCCGATTCCAGGCTCTTTGAGCACCGAGTTCAATTTAAAATTCGAAGGGATAGAGCTGGGAGAATACATATCGAGGAAAGAAATGACTACTTATTTCAAGTGACTAAATCCCCCCAATACCAAGATTTGTGACTACAGATACATGATATGGGAATCAAATCAGAAGTTGCGCTGGAATGGACGATTTTAAAACTTCATTTGCAAGGCCTCTGAGCAGAAGCGAACACATTAGCGAAATGATCTTTCGTGCCAATCTGGGAAACGTACAGCATAAGTCTAGAACAGCTGTCCTGGGCAAAAGTGTTTGGAAATGTTAATAAAGACAGAAGGAAATATTGTAGATCTGTAGATTATAGGAAAATCTCTGTTCAGATAAATGCCACAGTTATTCCTAAGTGCCAACAGAGGGAGAATTCCACAGCAAGCACATTGTTTGGTTCCAAATGAGCACACCAAAGGGGAACAGCAATAGAGAGAAGACAAGAAAGTCGCCATAATCCCTAGAGTTGGGTGGGGAGGTCTTTGCTGCCCATTAGGAGGGTTCGAAATGGAGCCGTCTGCTCATGATGGGTCTGAAAACCTATTGTCAGGCCCTGTGCTAGTCCCCAGACCTGCTGTCCAGCCAAGTGGGTGGAGAATGCCCATTAATTATCATAATGCAGTGCCATGAGTGCCATGCAGAGATCTGCCAGGATCCCCAGAGGAACAGAGGAGGAAGCATGTAACACTCATCAGGGTATGCAGGAAGACTTCCTGTAGGAGGTGGTGTCTGCACTGAGCTAATGCCGAAGCTGACGGGGCCAGTCATCATCACATTGCTTCCCCACTCCCAGGCTTGTGCGAGGCACGACTGTACACAGTCTAGCACTGTGCCAGACACTACTCACAAACACGAATCCACTCACTCGCAGCGACCCTATCTTTCCACGTTACATAAGAGCAGACAGATGACATATCAGGAAGGTAAAAGCAACTTACTCAAGGTCCTGTCGGTAGGGAACCCCGTTTTGACAAGACAGCACAGAGCTCATACCCTCAAGTCCTTCTCAGTGACTGGAACAGAACAAAAGAAGCACGGTGACAGATGTGAGTACAGAGATACTCCGCAGGCAGGATCCAGGATCCCGCACCAACGGCACAGAAGGGCACCTGAAGGATTTTAAGCACGCAAATTACAAGTGCACGTTCTGCCGCTCTCCAGACAGACCCGAGTCCCAAAGCCAGCGCTGCCATTGCTGGCTGTGTGCCCGTTTGCAGTTTCTTAACTGCCCTCAGTTTGTTCCTCTTTTTGTGAATAAAAGAAAGGCTATTTCTCACTGGCTAGAGGCCAGGGAGAGAAGGAAGAGAATGAGTTAAGAGTGCCCCCGGAGGCTGGCCTGCAGCAGAAGGCTGCACTTGACTGTCACCCACAACTGGAACTCAGCCGAGTCTCCGTTTCCTCAGCTGAAATGGAGAATGCAATTATTAACAGGCTGGGCCCCTGCAAGATCTAAATGAGGTAAGAGGTGTCAAGCATGCAGCAGAGACTGGAGCATAGTAAGCACTCAATAAACGAAGCCCTCATTACTATTTCATATTTCTGAGCCAGATCTCACTTCTGATCTCCAAGGTTACATCATCACTAACTAATCATTTTCCTTACCAAAAGATAGCAAAATAAGTCATGCAAAGGGAAAAAATTAGAAAGATATTAAGTGGATGTCACCTTTAAAAAAAAAAAAGTTGCTAAATGCAATGTGTTATCCCAGATTGGATCTTGGAACAGAAAAAAATACATTGGCGGAAAAACTGGTGACATCTATACAAACTCCGTAGACAACAGAGGCACATCAATGCTGATGCTATTATATCTTAACAAAGGTGCCAGGGTTCTGTAAGATGTTAACCAGGGCAGGGAGGGTGGGGAAGAGGCTCTGGGAACTCTGCACTGTCTTTGTTATCTTTGGAACTTTTCTGTAAATCTAAAACTATTTCAAAATTAACATTTTATTTTAAACAATCGGTTATAAAAAGAACAGCCCCAGATAAAATTTGTATTCATTGAAACAATAATAGAGACCTTTTGAAATTATAATCACATATTTGAAGGCATCCAAAACCCGTAAGGAAAACTTTTGGTTGGTTTAATGACAACAGAAGATGCATGAAAGCTAATATTTTAAAATCACCTGCCCTCCCTATCCAGCACAACACTTAGTGGTTAACTGTACTTCTTGAAACTGGATTTTAAGAAATGTAGGCTCTTCCAAACAGATGAGCTTTGATTATAGATTACATCAAGGTCAGCAAACTTTTTCTGCAGAGGGTCAGAGAGTAAATGCTTTAGGCTTTGCCGGACTCACAGGGTCTCTCGCAACTGTTCAGCTCTGCCACCACCATGGGGCAAAAGCAGCCACAGACACAGTGTAAACAACTGAGTGCAGCTGTGTTCCAATAAAACTTTATTTACAGAGATGGGTGGCAGTGGGCCATGGTTTGCTCACCCCTGGACTAGATGGGCCAAAGGAGAAACCATTTGGTGGGGGGTGCAGGAGAGGAAGACAATGAGGACGGCCGACTCCCCAGGGGCCTGAGAAGCCCCTGTTCCCCACTCCTCACTCTTCCCTGGCTGTGTGGTGCAGGGCTCCCTGTGCAGGCCAGAGCTGACCTGCAAACGCCCAGTGCTTGACTGCAGCAGCAGTGTTCTTTAATTGCTCAAGATCACCTCTCATGCAGGAGGGAGCCAGCCAATATAGCAAGCCGGCACGTAAAAGCAGTAACTTGTACACCCTTGAGGGAAAAAATGTCTTTTGCACCAGGTGTGGGGGCAGGGGGAGGAGGAAGGGCACTGTGGGAAATCCCTCCAGCCCCATGGAAGAGGGCACGGCCACGGTTAACCCTCAGTCCTCAACCTGTGGGATGCTGAGGCTCCCACGTGGGCTTCCTCCTTTAACAAGAAAGGACACCACCATCCAGCCATCTGACAAAGTTCACTGCCAGGGCAAGCATTTTCTTGGTTTGGCTATAAGAGAACGGTCTTAGAATTACATCCCTGACCAAGCTTCCGCTCAGAGAGTACTCCTTGAATCCGAATCCCATCTTTCTTCCTTTCAGATGATCCCTGCGGAACCAGGTAAGAAGGTTGAACTTTAGCTTGCTAGCTGAACAGAAAAAGAAATGATAGCTTCATTTCAGAAACTGATGAGGCATGAGAGGCCTGAGGTTGTTAGTCCTGCAAGATCACTGACGGCAATGTTTCTACCAGCTCTATCCTTGTGTGGAAAACAGCTGCCCCCCCCCCCCCCCGACATGAGGGCTGAACATCTAGAACAGGGCCAAGCACAGCTCGAAAAGGGTGCAGAGATACTCTGCTGTGAAAAATCCTCTACTTACTCACAGAGCTGACTGCTCAGTTGCCCGTTAGGACAGGTGAGCTGTCCATATCGCTCAGAACAAATTACAGGTTTGGCTGGGTCCCCGTGGGTTCCCCATTCCTTGCTCATGTGACATCCAAGGGCCAATTCTCAGAGGCTTCTACAAAGGAGATTCCCAAACAGAGAGGCTGGGAGTGGAGCCCGAGCTGAGTCCTCCCAGAGTAACTACAGTAACTGCTAAAAACAACACCACCTCAGGACAACAGCTCGGGCTTCTCCAAGACCAGAAAGGTTAACTGCCTGAGCTATTTAGTGAGGAGATTATGTAACTGATGAACCAGGAAGTTAAGGTCAAGTTAAACTAAGAATATTAAGTTACTCAGAGGGAAGGAAAATCCCAGCAGGTGGCTGCCTAGAGCTCCCAGGGGAGCAGTGATTGGGTTTTATTATGTGTGGTCTCTTGAAACCTCACAACCACCCAGGGGGCGAGTAGTATTACACCCCTTTTACAGATAATCTTGCTAAGCCTTGGTTTGCTTAAAGAACTTATATAAGGTCTCCAGGGTTTTAAGAAGCAGAATGTGGACACAAAGCCAGGCCTGTTTGACTCTGGTATCAGTGCTCTCCCAATCCAAACTGTCTCCTACTTACAGACAGAGCTCATGAGGTTCTTGCCTAATTTAGATACTGAGTCACAGCCGACCAGTTCATGAACAGCGGATAATAAATTAAAACAAATGGCAGCAAGTAAGAAAATTTTTACTGTAACAACAAAAACCAATGAAACTAAAACAAAATAAAACAAAAGCAAAGCAAGACTAATGCACGACTTAATTATTTTTGAAGTCTTAAGCAGCAGAAAAACCACTACAAAATTTGGACATGTGTCTTTATTTTAGAAAGTCAACCTTTTATGATGGATCTTTAAAGTTATATGGACAATCAACATTCTGGCTTAAAAATAAAACCACCAATTTTCAGAACGTGTCGCTACAGTACGGCAAAGGAAGACATGAATTAGGCCACGCATAAGTGCCAAGTACACGGCACAAATACCAAAAATACCCCCAGCAAGCCACAGTGGACATATACTGAAGGATTTAAGGCGCCAGGCAATTAGTATGGCATAATGTCTGCACATAGTTGGAGAGAAGAACTCAAGGAGATACACAGGACCAAAGCTGTACCTCCAAACCAAATGTGAGCAGATATTTATGGTCAATGGCCAAGTACACAGGCCCTGTGATTAGCTTCTAGAACTTTACTGAAGCTGAAGGGAGACGACTGAATGTCACATTACTCATAAAAAGATTATGGATGCTGCTCTGTGACAAATATCAAATTTCCAAGTCTCTCAGCTCCTGCCCAAATCTCAGCCAAGGTGTTGGACGATGAATGCGCAGCAGCCAGATTCAAGTGTTTATTCCCCACAGATAATTATAAACCACAGCCGCATGACTTAATGTAAGGTCAGCGCTCCTCCTTCAAAGCAAGGGCACCGACCGGCTGACAGCCGCGGCTGTCTCGCTGGGTTTCTGAATCCGGGTGGGTCGGGGAGGATACCTACAATTCAGATAATGTCCCCATATGCAACTAGATAATTTCAATCTCTGCAGTAAAATAAGTCTAATGGAACCACAGGTCAACTGGGGCAGACAGATCGAGAGTCCACCTGTCCTTTACTAGTTGTGTGGTGTGGGCCAATTTTTCTGTTTTGTGCCCTTGTTTCCCTACCTTTAAAAATGAAGATATATCTCCCCCTACCCTGGTTGATGCAAGCACTAATATGAAATATCATTCACAAAGCAGCTGAGACAAAGTCCAATGGCCCATAGTCCTTAATGTTCCACTATCTCTGGTCTGAGAAATGCAAGAGGGTAACTATCTAATCAAACCTTTTCTGCATTTAGTCAAACCTTCTCTACAACCCCAAACCACAAGCCTCTGGCTAAAGCAAAAGGTTCTGCTCCTTCAAATTCCCAGACCCAAGAGGTACAGAAAGGAGCTAACCTCTGAGCAGAACTGAAAAGGTGCGGTGGGCTCACAGAGAGGCAACCTGCTGCCCCTGCTCGCGTGGCCCCGTTCTGCCTTAGATTCGAGCTATCTTAGACCTCGGTCTCTCTGAACCCACCAGGCGACCCAGCTGCTCCGTTAGGCACAGGAGCGGGTACCGGGCCCTACTTCATTCTTCACAGTGGCCAGCACCGGAGAGCACACCCTTCCACGTTCTAGAGATCCCAGTCAGCATAACCCATCACATTCTGTAAGCCAGGGCCCACTGACAAGTAAGCAGAGAAAAGTCACTAACCTTACTAGGAAATGATCTTCCTAGTAGCCAATAAAGATGCTGCAAATTCTCATATTGGGCAACTCATTCCTTTGGCTTAAAGGATCACCCTGTCCTGATCCTAAATTTACAGAGCTTTCCTCCCTCATTACAAGAGCTGTATGTGTTCATTTTAGTCAAGCTAGCAAAAAAGTGGATATGCAACCAAAAGGAACTTTTAAAAAATAAATTCCCCATTTTCTTCTTCTGAAATAATAATCACAATAAGACAGGTAGAAATATTAAGACACCAACTTCTGGGGTGAACTGACAGCCCTTGCCCAACAGGGCAGTCCCAGGACTGTCAGCGCTGGGGAGCCCTCTCTGAAGGGTGAGAAGAGGGAAGAAGGAAGGACAAAGTGGGGAAGGGAGGGGGTGGAGACAAAATTTGACAATGACTGCTACTCTATAATTTCTAGGGATGTGCCAAATTTCAGAGAAATCTGTTAAAAATTGTATAAAATGATTATTCTTCTGAACTTTAGGCAATCATTCATGGTTTATGGCTGTATCCTAAGCCACAAATCACATTTAAGGGGTACTTTGATATCTCCCAGCAAAATTCATCGACTTCCTGAAAAACAATCATGAAACCAACAATCAAGTGATTTGAAATGCCAAGTGGTCGTCTCTGGGAAACCTCTATTTGTTTGCCCAATTTAAAGACAAGAATTAAAATGGTTACCAGAGAGTGCACACAAAGTATATGGAAGAGGTGCACAAGGCTGTGTTTGGGACTAAAAGGGTACTCAATTTTAAATAACTAACATCAAGTCTGGATAGGCATGAATCTCTG
>RJWJ010029606.1:0-20501 GCA_004363605.1 Indri indri | reverse complement strand
GCGCACGCGCGTGCGTGTACGGGTCCAGGTGGATGAGCGACTCCCACGGCAATACCCAGGGAAATGGGAGCAGTGGAGGCTGAGATTCACATGGTGTCAGATCCTGAAAGTTCAGACTTTGTGCCATGGACAGTGGGAGTCACCCGAGGTCTTAGAGGAGAGGAGTGATCCCTTCAGAACTCCATGCTGTGCATTCAACACATCAGCAGAGCACAGACATGTATCCACGGGCGGGAAGCCACGTTCAAGAACACACACTGAGGACCGAGGGAACAGGAAGGGTCCTCGAGGGAGGCGGGGCTGGGGCTGGACTCTGGGTCTGAGGGAGGAGGGGGGTCGCACATTCAGGTCAAGCACTCAGGAGGGAGAGGTGCAGCGTGTTCCCTCCGTTGTCCCGGGAGCAGCTGTCTCCCCATCCAGGTGGCCAAGGGGGCTGGGGGAAGGGCCTTTGGCCCAGGCTCTGGCCACCTGTCTCAGTCACCTAGTAAGGGCGCTCCCGCATCTGTCCCTGTCTTCCTGCCACTTTCATCGTCATCCTCCTCATCGGTCCACTCCTCCAAGCTTGACCCTCCCTCTTCCCCCTCCTCACCCTCATAGGACTCATTCCCCAAGCCCCCGGGTCCCTCCCTGTTCCCCTCTAGCCCCCAGTTGTCCCCCAGGAAGTCCAGGACAGCCAATGCAGGGCTCCTAGTGTCAGGATCCAGGTCCAGAAGCCCCCGGAGCAAGGCCAGAGCCGGGGGCGCAAACTGGTCCCAGGGTGCTGGTGGCTGAGGCGGCTGGGGCCTGGTGGTCACCCAGCCCGCGAAAGCTTCAAACTCGGGGTCGGGGGCCAGTGCCACGTCCCAAGGGAAACAGGCAGTGGCCGCACAGAAGAGAAGCACCCCCAGGCCCCAGGAGTCCACAGCTGGCCGCAGGGGCAGGGTGTTGGGCGGCAGCAGGAGGCAGAGCTCGGGCGGTGCGGTGGGCAGTGGGGCTGGGGGTGCAGGGGTTGGGCTGCCCTCTGGCCGGGTCAGACCCAGGTCACCTAGGGCTACACGGCTGCACATGGGGTCAAAGACCAGCACGTTGTCCGGCTTGACATCTGCGTGGACCAGCCCCCGGCTGTGGAGGAAGTCCAGAGCTCCAGCCAGCTGGGCCACCACCCGCTTCACCAGCAGCTCGGGGAGGCCCTGAGGTCAAGGAGAGAGGACAAAGGTCAAGATGTCTTGGTTCCTTCTTCTTAATCATCCTTGAAAGAGGCTCTAGACTCCTGAGCCCTAAAGGTTCTGACTCTTAGGGTTTGAGAATCTAGAGCCCCAAACTAGTGGCTCCCTGAAGTGTCTCCGCACACCCTCCCAAAGACCTCCTCTGGATGACCCTCCTGCGGATCACAGCCTGCACCCGTATCTGTACTCTCCCCCAGACCAACTCCCAGCTGTTGTTCCCCCCTGGAACCCCAATTCTAACCAGAAGCTCTTTTTTTGAGCTTCTTTCAAAGGTTCTCCTAACCCAAGTACTCAGACCTACTGTGAAATTTTTTTATATATCTCCTCTCAAATGACCATCTAGATCTCTGGTGTGAACCCAGATCCCAAACTTACCCTGATCCTAGTCCCATACTCATCTAGATCCCATCTCTAGCTCAGAGCCTGTTCTAAAGCCCTCCAGTTTACTTCATCAATTGATTGATTAATTGATTCATTCAGCTGCCAGCAATCCATCCACGAAACCATCCATCCATCCAACAATATTCAGCAATGCATCCACTCAACATACATGCCTCCAACCAGTCAGCAATTCAATAACTTAATCAAGCATTTAATATCCAACATCCGTCCCTTCATCCTTCCTTGTTTCCTTTCATACACCCATCTATCCACCTATCCCTCCATCCTTCCATCCATCCATGCACACATGCATCCATCCACCCACCCATCCATCCATCCCTTCATCCCTCCTTGCTTCCTTTCATCCATCCATTATCCAGCTATCCATCCAACCATTCATCCATTCACCCATCCATCCATCCAACCAGCCAGCCAGCCACCCATCCATCCATTCATCCATCCACCTATCCATCTATCCATCCATCCATCCATCCACCTATCCACCTATCCATCCATCCACCCACCCATCCATCCACTCATCCCTCCTTGCTTCCTTTCATCCATCCATTATCCACCTATCCATCTATCCATTCATCCATCCACTTATCCATCCATCCATCCATCCGTCCACCTACCCATCCATCCACCTACCCATCCATCCATCACTCATCCCTCCTTGCCTCCTTTCATCCAC
The DNA here is from genome assembly GCA_004363605.1 of Indri indri. NCBI lineage: Eukaryota > Metazoa > Chordata > Mammalia > Primates > Indriidae > Indri > Indri indri. The sequence continues at coordinate 18,221 of RJWJ010029606.1, read as the reverse complement.
CCGTTATCCACCTATCCATCTATCCATTCATCCATCCACCCATCCATCCATTATCCAGCTATCCATCCAACCATTCATCCATCCACCCATCCATCCATCCAACCAGCGAGCCAACCAGTCAGCCACCCACCCATCCATCCATCCATCCATCCACCCACCCATCTATCCACTCATCCCTCCTTGCTTCCTTTCATCCATCCATTATCCACCTATCCATCCATCCATCCATCTGTCCACCTATCCATCCATCCATCCATCCGTCCACCTACCCATCCATCCATTCATCCATCCACCCAGCCAGCCAGCCAGCCAGCCACCCATTCATCCATCCATTCATCTCTCCCCTCACCCACCCATCCATCCACCCACCTGTCCATCATCCATCCATCCATAGATCCTTCTTCCTCCTTCGCTTCCTTCTTTCCTTCCTTCCGTTTACCTCCAACCCTATCTGAAATCCAAAGTCTATTTCTAGAAATATCCCCACCCCTAATCTTCAAAGTCAAGAGGCCCTAGAGTTTCATGGTTTCAGTCCTGATCTGGGCTTCTTTCTAGAGGAAACCCCATCACAGCCCACCTCCACTCGGTCTGTATATCCATCTTCAGCCATCTCTGCCTCCCTGGCAACCCTATTCATGCTTTTCTCCACACCCATGAATTACCAATCTGTAATCAACCCTAAACCCAACCCACCCACCTCTGTCCACATCCCTAATCCCAATGCCAACTAAAATCCCAGCTCGTGTCCATCCCCACGTCCTACATCAGCCCCAGTCCATCCGAGCCCTAACCCCAGCTCCCTGCTCATCCAGCTTGTGTACGGTGATTGGGTGGATTAGGGTGGGCTCAGGCATGGAATTGCATTGAGAATAGGAAATGGGGAGGTCATTTGGGGTCAGGGTTGGAGCTGGAACTGGGGTTTGGGACAGAGCTGGACCTGGGAGGAGCAGTCCCGGCCTTTGTCTCCCGCCCGCCTCACCCTTTCCTGGAGCATCCCGCTGAGGTCCCCACAGGGCGCATACTCCTGGGCGAAGGCAAAATATCTGGGGGTCTGCAGGGGTCCCGCCAGGGTCTGCAGCAGGCCCGGGTGTGAGGAGACGCAGCGGCCCACGCAGAATTCCCTCAGGAAGGTGGTTCTCAGGACCGAGTCCCGACGTAGGAGCTTCAGAGCCACAGCTGGACCTGCCAGGGAGATGGGGCCGGAGGGGAACTCAGGCGGCTCTGGCCTTGCTGTGGGACCTTAGGCAAGCTGCTTAACCTGTCTGAGCCCCAGGCTTCTTGTGGGCAAGCAAGTTTCTTCACCTGTGAAGTGTGGGTTGGAGGCGACCTTCCCCGAGGGTCCCTCCCGCTCTGCGTCGGACTGCTGTGTGGCCCTGCACAGCTGCCTCACCCTGTCTGGGCCTCAGTTTCCTCTCGCATAAAGTAAGGGACATGGTGGTGACTTGGGTTCCAAGTTGCATGCCTGCCCTGCTGTGGGACCCTAGGCAGACACTTACCCTCTCTGGGTGACCTCTGTTTCCCAGAAGATCACAGAGCTCCTAATTTTCTGAGAGTCCCCATCAAGAAGGGTCCCCATCAGCTCCTCCTGGGAATGGCCCCTGTCTGGGAGGCTTCCAGGAGCCCTTGCTAAGGGGAGGTTAGGGAGTCTGCCCTAGGGCGGCTGAACTCACCCCCTTGGCGGGGCTGGGCGAGGAGCACACGGCCGTAGGAGCCGGAGCCCAGCTTTCGGATGAGGCGGTACTGGACTTGCAGGCTCCTCACCGGGGTCACCCTGGTGGCCGTCAGCTCCACCAGCCGTTGGAGGGCCGTGGCTGTGTCCTCCTACGGGAGAGGGGCAGGGGAGGGGAGGTAGTGAGTCTGGGGTCCGCTGAGAGCGGCAGGGGAGGAGGCCGGAGGCCTAGCCCAGGGATGGGGGTGGGAGCAGGAGACAGGGGTCACTGTCCCCAGAGAGGAGGATGAGTCACAATGACTCACCCAGCCTCAGGCCACCTGTTTTTGTGTCCTGGCAGGGTTAGGGGTCATTGTCTCAGAGGCCCCGCCTGTCCCCATCTGTAGGAGTGGGCCAGAAGCCCCCAGCCCCAGCTGGGGCTGCACCCTCAGCCCACACACCTCCCCCGCCACCCGCATCTCTCTCTCTCCGTGGTCTTCTCCCCTGTGCATCTCGTCCTTTGTTTCTGAGGCCATTTTTCTGGGGCCTCTGTCTCGCTGTGTCTCCTTGGGTCTCCATTATTCTGCCTCCCTGTCTCAGGTCTCTGAGATCCTTCTGTTTCCCCCAGTCTGTCTCCCTGTGTGGCCTCCCTGCCCGCCTTCCTCCCCTGTCTCCCATCTCTCACCTCTGGGTCCCCATCCTCGGGGGTCTCGGGGGCCCTGGGCTCCATCTCAGGGTCGCCTGGTGTTGGCTGGCCCTTGTGTAGGCACCCCTTGTCTGGGCTCCCCAGAGAGCCACCAGCCCCCCGAGCCCCCTGCACCCACAGGTCCTCGCCGCGCGGAGCCAAGGGCCGGGAGCCCGGCGGCAAGGGCTGCCTCCGTCTCCCCGTCTGTCCGACTCTGTCAAGCTTGGAAGACGTCTCCGTCTCCGTCTGGGTTCGTGTCCCTCTCTGTACTGCCGGTTTATTTCCCTTCCTCCCTCTCACCCCTCTTTAGCCAGTCTCGGCCTCTTTCCTTCTGCGTGAATCTCTCCCTCCACCTCCCCGTCTCCGGCCCACCCGTGGGTCTCAGGCTGGACTCCCTCTCCCTGTCCTGTCTCTGTTGGTCCCCAGCCCTCCCTTGCCGCCACACTCTGCCCACTCTGTGACCAACGACTCTGCCTACTGGGGGGTCCCCACACTCTGTTTTCCGCCACCCTCCTTCCCTCTTTCTGCCTGTGTTTGCCCCTCGCTCTGCCTCCCTCTGGGCATCTCGCTGTCCCCGTGTCTCTGTGTCTCTCTCCTCCTCGCTTTGTTCCCGACTCTCTGTCAAAGCCTTTGTCCCTCCCTTTCTCTGGGCCCGGGACAGGGGTGTGTGTGACAGCTCAGAGACAGAGACATCCTGTCCCCCCGCACCCCTCCCTCACCCAGCCTGGCCGCTGCCCCCTCCCTCTCCCTTCCAAACTTAGACCGGCTTGGACTCTGGGCTCTGGTCCCAGGACAGAGGGGACAAAACATATTGTGAACCCCCAAGGTCCAGGCCTGAGGACGGAGGAGAAAGGTGGGAAAGATTCACACACCTGAGCTGGGACGACAGGCCTGGGGCTGAGCACTTCTGTCTTCCTTCGGAGGCCTGGAGTGCTGGTGTCCAAGAACCAGGGGACTGTTCCCAAAGCCCTGCTCCTTAACGCCGGGGAGCCAGGTCCCAGGGCCTCCTCCCTCAGACCTGGCCGTCCAGGTCCCCAGTGCCTCCTCCCTCAGACCCAGGGATCCAGGCCTCCAGCCCCTCCTCCGTCAGACCCGGGAGCTCAGACAGCCGTGAGCCGCACTGGGAACGGAGGTTCTGTCATGTGTCAGCACTTGCCAGAGCCTGGCCCTACGGGGGGGCTTCGCACTGGATCCTCCCAGCTGCCCGAGGGGTCAGTATTCATCCCCAGTTCACGGAGCAGGAAACTGAGGTTCCGAGAGGCGATCGCCTTACACAGGTCAGGAGGGGAGCAGGCCCTGGGCCAGGTCTGTGTGACTCAGAGGCCTGACGCCTGCCCCACTCGCGTTTCCACCTCTACTACAACCCTGCTATTAATAAAGACGCAGCAACAACAGCTTTGCGGAGGCTCTGGAAGCATCCACAGGAAACTGGCCCTGCCGCTAGCTGGACAGGGCTCTAGTGGGGGCAGAGGTGGAACTTCCTTTGCTCTTTGGATTTTCCGAGGGTATCTTGGGAAAAGTTGCAAACCTACAGAAAAGTAGGAAGAACGCTGGGGGGGGGACACCAATTATTTTAAAGGAAATTATAACCTGTTGAAATCTTCTTGGGTGGAAATGACGTGTATTTGCTTTAAAATACTCCAGCAAAAGAAAATAAAAGTGTGTGTGTCGGGGCGGGGAGGCAGGTAAGTGGTACTATTCGAGAACCAGGGGCTCATTTCATTGCTGTCTCTATTTTTGGTTATGTTTGAAATTTTCCCTCGTAAAAAACTGTAAGTTATAAAATAAACTGCAGGCATCAGGATAAATTGTTCCAAGACACTTGGGTGCACATCTCTCCGTAGAAGTAAGGAAAATTTCCACCTCAACTACAAGTATCGTATTTAATGACATTAACAATAATTTATTAAAATTGGCTAATAGCCAGTCTGTATTCAATTTCTCTCTCTTTGTTTTAAGTCCTTTATTTACATTAGTTGAGTCAGGAATCAATATCCTGCATGGCTTTCAGGGAACTTTTTAATCACTGTGCCGTTTGCATGATTTGAATTTTTCCCATGCGCGTGTGTTGCTTATTCAAAAATTTAAAATAAAATAATACAATGATGACTATTGACTTGATGGTTACAAGGTGCCAGGCCTGGGCTCCTCCCTCCCTCTCTCTCTCTCTCTGTCTCTTTCATTCATCCAAGACTTTGTGGAGTCCTCCCAATGCCCTGGGTGAGTGGAATGATGGTTTCCGATGTACTGATTGGGAAACGGAGGCAGGAAGAAGCAGAGTCACTGGCCACAGAGACACGGCCAGGCCGAGCCAGAGCTGGGGTTCGGGGAGGGTCTGGGGTGTCAGGGCTCCTCTCTGCCCGCTGCCCGTCAGCTTCTGGGAGACAGACCTCAGGTGCCTGCTGGAGCCAACTTCCTCCACCCGGGCCCTGGGGTTGGCTGTGCACAGCGCGGGGCTGCGGCGACTGCCCAGGCATCCGCTACGCTAAAGCTGAAAGGTCAGGCTGGAGGGCCGGCCACCTGGGTCCCCTGGGAGGAGAGTGAGAAGGGACGCTGCAGGCCTCCAGCCCTCCCCAGCCCTCCCCCAGAGGCTCGCCGATGATCCGGGGAGCTTTGCACCTCCCCATTTAGTAACGCCACTCTGCGGGGTCACCCAGAGTGACCTCAGTGTGCAGGTGTGGGTGGGGGAGGTTCCAGTCCTGACCTCAGGGCACATACACACCCCTCTTTAAAGCCGGCCTCCAGCCTCTCGCCTCTCCCCCACCCCACCCCTCCTGTCCCCAGACCCCAAGGGCTCCATCTGTGACCCTCTCTGGGCTTTGTCCACTCCTGGCCAGGCCAGTGCATGCTGACAAGTGTCCAACTGCCTCTGTGCCTCAGTTTCCTCCTGTATGAAGTGAAGGTAATGGCAGCTCCTACCCAGAGCAATATCGTTAAAAAAATATAATATTTATAATGCATAATATAATGTACATTACAATATTATATCTAGTACAATTATATTAGCTATACTACCATTATAGTAAATTATATAAACTGTAGTATATCTCATATATAATATATTACTTATATATTATATATATTTTCAAGTAAATTCAAAGAATAAAGTATATACTGAAAGAACACGTAAAAAATTAATTTACACTTCAAAGGTTATTGAGTTACCCCACCCACCATCCCATCCCATCCTCAGGCCAAAAAAGAAAAGAAGAAAGAGAAAAGAAAAGAAGCCGTGACATTAAATTAATTTGTTTTGTGCTAGAACGAATACAATTATAAACCAGTAAATCAAAATCTTGGCCTTTAACAATCATCGTGGTGCAGTTAACCATCCTCCTTGACAAAGCCGGGCTGCCTTTGTTCCCGTTTTGAGACGGTAATGCTGTTTTCTCTCTACTACACCGTACGTACTTTGAACAAATATTGTTAAATACAATAATGAATGAAAACACAAAGCATAGCACTGAGTATAGCTGGGTTCTTCATTTTATTGTTATTATCATTAGCAAATCCTCTTATGGCTGTCACTACGGGCCAGGCACTTTCCTGGGAGCTTTACACACCTGTACAATAATCTCATTTCATCCTCATCATCTACCTATGATATAAGAATTATTATTTTCCGAGGCACAGACAGGCCACACAGACTTACTCTCATCATCTCTGACTTGCTCACACACAGCACAAAACCTTGCTGTGATTCTCCATGCAATGAAATATTTCAGGCATACACACACCAAAAATATTCCCCCAAATATAACGAGCATCCGTGCGCATATCCACCACCCTGATTGAGAAATGTAACTTTCCAAAGATAATCGAAATCCTTGGTGAAAGCTCTCCTTCCCAAATCCTTCCCTTCCCTCCCAGGAGTAACCACTCTCCCAAATGAGGTGTTTGGTATTCTTTGGTTAAAAAAAGACTTTTGCAGCTGGTCAGGGCAGTGGTGTTTACAACAAATTGATCACAACCAGTTTCAGATTTCTTTGTTCCTTCTCCGCTCCCACTGTTTCACCTTAAAAAAATTAAAAATAAACCAAAAAATAAAGACTTTTGCTACATATGTATAAATCCATCATCGCTGGAGAGTATCGCCTTGCATGTTTTTAATGTTGTATAAATAGTATCAAGTCTGCGACCTTCCCTGGCTTGCTTTTGTCCTCTCCAGCTCTGCACTGAGCTTGTGAGTTTCCCAGGGGTTGTCACATGTAGCTCAGGTTATTCCCTTTGCAAAGATGTTTAAGATTCTAGGGTGTGGACACGTGGTCTTCAGGGGATCCGTTTTTCCAAAGCTGGGCTTCAGGGTTCTCCAGTACTGTACTCCTATGCGCAGGGAAGCAAAGAATATTCTTACACATGTTGCCTTGTGCTAAGTGGCACTTTTTTGTTTTTTTCTGGGGCATTGGTCTCAAAGTGGAATTCCTGGGTCAGAGGATAGGAGAATGCACAGCTTTCTTAGATGTTGTCACATGGCTCTCCAGGGTGGTTGCCTCTGGCATCCGTTTTTTATTTTTATTTGTTTGAATTCATAGAACCCTGTGAGAATCTGAGGAAGGCTAGAGTCTGCGCTGTCTCCTACCGAAACCGCTGGCCACGCGTGGCTCTTACGCACTTGAAACATGGCTGTTCTGAACTGAGATGAGCTGTCAGCATAAAATAGACCCTGAGTTTGGAAAAGAGAATGTGGACTATCTCCCTGATAATTTTTATACCAATTGCATGTTGACGTGATAACGTTGGAGGTATATAGTCGATCTCATTATGTGTATATTTGACCACTCCCTAAAATTTATTGGTAACCCCCAAATCAATATGGTGCTGTAGTTAATAACAATGTATTGTATACTTAAAAATTGCTAAGAGAGTAGATTTTTTTTTTTTTTTTTTTGAGACAAAGTCTCACTCTTTTGCCCGGGCTAGAGTAAGTGCCGTGGCATCAGCCTAGCTCACAGCAACCTCAAACTCCTGGGCTCAAGCAATCCTCCTGCCTCAGCCTCCAAGTAGCTGGGACTACAGGCATGCGCCACCATGCCCGGCTAATTTTTTCTATATATTTTTAGTTGTCCGATTAATTTCGTTCTATTTTTTTTTAGTAGAGACGGGGTCTCGCTCTTGCTCAGGCTGGTCTCGAGCTCCTGAGCTCAAACGATCTGCCCGCCTCGGCTTCCCAGAGTGCTGGGATTACAGGCGTGAGCCACCGCGCCCAGCCAAGAGAGTAGATTTTAAGTGTTCTCATGGCAAATAAATGATATGTACGTGAGGTCATGCATACGTTAATTGGCTTGATTTAGCCAATCCACGGTGTGTGTACGTGTATATACATATACATAAAATCATGTTATCGGGGTGCAGTGATGCGAGCCTGTAGTCCTAGGTGCTTGGGCTGGTGAGCGCAAGAGTTCAAGGCTGCAGTGAGTTATGCCTGGGCAACAGAGTGAGACTCTATCTCTAAAAAGAAATCATGCTGTACATGATAAATACATATGATCTTTATTTGCCAATTTAAAATAAATAATAATAAGGGGAAACAACAACAAAAGCATAGTGCTTTTGTGGCATTCACAGAGCTGTGAAAGGTTTGAGTTGAGGATGTACACGTCCCCAGCTGAGGTGAACAAGGTGACATTCTGCCTTCTTGTTTCAGCCCATCCTATAAACAAGGGTCATTTTCATGTTAGTGCCATGATGTTCTCATTTTTGCGCATTTTGTTGGTGACTCTGCAGTTAAAAATGGCCCCCAAGCTTAGTGCCAAAGTGCTGTCAAAGGTTCCTTGAGTATTCCAGGAAGGCAGGAATGTGTCTTACAGAGAAAATCTATGTGTTAAATGAGCTGTTTTTGGGCACGAGTTATAGGGCTGGTGGCCCTGAGTTCGATGTCAGTGAATCAACAACATATATATTTAAAACGTGTCTTTTTTTAAATTGTTTTTTAAGAGACAGGGTCTCATTCTGTCACCCCAGCTGGAGTCCAGTGGCCTGATCATAGCTCACTTCGGCCTCAATCCTGGCTCAAGCAATCCTCCTGCCTCAGCCTCCCAAGTGGCTGGGACTACAGGCGCGCACCACCATGCCCAGCTAATTTTTTAAATTTTTTGTAGAGATGGGGTCTCGCTATGTTGCCCAGGCTGGTCTCCAACTCCTGGCCTCAAGGGATCCCCCTACCTAGCTTCTCAAAGTACTGGGATTACAGGCATGAGCCACCATGTGCAGCCTAAAAGTTGTCTTTACACAGAAACACACAAATAAACAAAGTTATGTATTGATTGGTCGATGAAAATGTTGCGACCAGAAACTTTCGGGAACCCAACCCTGTACTTCCCCCAGAGGCAGAGGCTCTGTATTTGGCAATTTGATGTTATCAGCAACTTTATGGAACACAACTGCCATAAACAAGGAGAATCGACTGCGTTGAGTGAAAGAAAACATGTCATCAAGACTATTTTTGCTTTGTTTCTATTTACTTTTGTAGAAATGGAAACACACGGTTTGGCCGACAACATTGGGGATTAAAGACCCCGCTGAAGTCCATCCATCATCGGGTCTCTCTGGAAGCCTAGAGACCACAGGCTGAGAATCATCACACTCTCCACCCGCCGTGGGCTGCTCTCCAGGCCTTACGCTCTCCTCTCCCGTGTGGACCATCGCCCCAGCCGCTTCCCAGCCTCCAGTCTCTCCCCTGGAGCGCCCCTCTTGCCACCCCAAAGGTATCTTTCTGTTAATAACACTTGAGTTCTGACCTGGTCCCTCCGGTTCTCAACAGCCTCCCATGGCTCCCCACTGCCCTTGGGATAGAGTCCAAGCTCCCCAGCCGGGCCTCTGAGCCCTTCTGGATCTGGCACCTGCTCCATCTTATTTCCCACCCAACCCCATCTCCCCCCACCTCGGTCACACGGAAGGACTCAGAGCGCCCAGCACACACTGGATTCTTTTCTCAGGAAACGTGCGCGGAACCAGGGGATGGACGGACGGCCAAAGGCAGTGGGTGTGTAACAGCTTCGTAAATCCCTTGTGATTAGCAATAATTATATCGAGCATTGACTGAACACCGGGTAATGCCAGGCCCGGTGCTAATCCTCACAGCACCCCGGGGAGGTGGTCCTATTATTAGCGCTGTTAGTTGAGGAAAGGGAGACTGGCGGAGATTAAGTCTCCTCCCAGGGTCCTGCAGGGCAGCAGCGGAGGGAACTCACATGCTCAGTCAGACTCTGCCTTTCACACCCGCGGCCTCTCTGCTATTTGTCGATGTTTGTGGGCCAGGAGCTGGGGGCAGATGTAGGTCAAGGTTGCTGACTTCTCTCGTTTCAGTTCAAATTCAACACACATTTCCTGAGCTGGGGCTGGGCCCTGGGAGATAGGCAGAGAGAATCCATCCCCGCCCTGGGGGTGTCTGGAAGGTACCACCGACCAGGATGCAGGCAGTTATAAAACGGGGTGTACCTGTTTGAACAGAGGTGACAGTGGGGAGCCCAGAAGTGGCTCCCAACGGTCTCGATGGGACAGTGGGTGGGGGAGGAAGTGGCCTCTGGACAGAGACCCAGCGCATGGCTAAACAAGAGAGGCCAGTCCAGCCGTGCCTGGGATTCCAATTGAAACAAGGAGATTAATTAAATAACCATTGAACGCCTACCCTGCTGCTGTCTATCAAGCAGTGTCGCAGGCTCTGGGACAGCGCAGAGAGCAAAGCTAACAACACTCAGCGCGGGCAGGCGGAAGTATAGCCACAGGAAGCAGATTAGTGGCTGCTTCAGGCTTGAGGGGCAGGGAGTCGGGTATTGGGGTGACAGCTAAGGGGTGCAATGTTCCTTTCTGGGGTGATGAAAATGTTTTAAAATTGACTATGTTGATAGTTGCACAACTCTGTGACTATACCAAAACCCATCGATTTGTACACTTTATTAATATTTATAAGTGATAATCATAGCTCACTGCAGCCTGGAACTCCTGGGCTCAAGCAATCCTCCTGCCTCAGCCTCCCTACAGCTGGGACTACAGGTGTGCACCACACCCCGCCTGATTTGTACACTTTAAGTGGGTGAATTTTATGGTATGCGAATTACGTCTCCATAAAGCTCTAAAAAAAGTACCTGCCTTGGCAGAGCCTGCGTCCTAGTAAGAGAGAGATCACAGCAAACGTGACCTGTTGGACACCCAGGTTGCTTTTAATTTTAACACCCCTCCTCCTGTATAGAACAGAGCTGTTTTCAGTAGTAATCATGTAATAATCAGTAGCGTCTCTTTCTGGACTTGTGGGGTTTTTTTTTTCCTTTCTTTCTTTTTAAGTTATCAGACTTTATTTTTCAGAGCAGTTTTAGGTTCACAGCACAATTGAGCAGAAGGTACAGAGAGTTCCTACACATCCCCTCCGCCACGCACACCTTCCCCTCTGCCACGCACTCCGGCACGGCCTCGCCTGCTGCCAACACTCTCACCAGAGTGGTGCGTTGGTTACAATCGACCCACCTACGTGGACACATCGTGACTACCCACAGTCCACAGTGTACGTGAGGGTTCGCCCCTGCTGTTGTACATTCTATGGGTTTTTTTTTTTTTCTTTTTTTTTTTGAGACAGAGTCTCACTCTCTTGCCTGGGGCGAGTGCCGTGGCGTCAGCCTAGCTCACAGCAACCTCAAACTCCTGGGCTCGAGCAATCCTACTGTCTCAGCCTCCCGAGTAGCTGGGCATGCCCGGCTAATTTTTTCTATATATATTTTTAGCTGTCCAATTAATTTGTTTCTATTTTTGGTAGAGACGGGGTCTCGCTCTTGCTCAGGCTGGTCTCAAACTCCTGAGCTCAGAATGATCCGCCCGCCTCGGCCTCCCAGAGTGCTAGGATTACAGGCGTGAGCCACCACGTCCGGCCCATTCTATGGGTTTTGACAAATGTTCAGTGACATATATCCACTATCGTAGTATCATATTCCACTGCCCTAAAATCCTCTGTTCTCCACCTCTTCATCCCTTCCTCCCCCAGCAACCAACCACTGATCTTTTCACCATCCCCACAGTTTTGCCTTTGCTAGAATGTCACAGAGTTGGGATCATGCGGCACGTAGCCGCCTCAGGTTGGCTTCTTTCACGCAGTAATATGCATTCAAGGTTCTTCCATATTGTTTCATGGCTCGATAACTTATTTCTTGATTTATTATTATTTTTTTTTTTTTTGAGACACAGTCTCGCTCTGTTGCTCAGGCTAGAGTGCCGTGGCATCATCCTAGCTCACAGCAACCTCAAACTCCTGGGCTCAAGCAATCCTTCTGCCTCAGCCTCCTGAGTAGCTGGGACTACAGGCATGCGCCACCATGCCCGGCTAATTTTTTCTATTTTCAGTTGTTTGGCCAACTTCTTTCTGTTTTTAGTAGAGACAGGGTCTCGCTCTTGCTCAGGCTGGTTTTGAACTCCTGAGCTCAAACAATCTGCCCGCCTCGGCCTCCCAGAGTGCTAGGATTACAGGCGTGAGCCACTGCGCCCGGCCAATAACTCATTTCTTTTTATTGCTTGATAATATTCCATTGCAGGGGTGTGCGCCAGCTGATTTATGCATTCACGTATTGAAGGACATCTCGCTAACTTCCAAGTTTTGACAGTTATGAATAAGGTTGCTATAAACGTTCACGGGTGGGATTTTGTGTGGACCTAAGTTTTCAACTCATTTGAGCAGATATCAAGAAATTCGATTGTTGAACTGTACGTTAAGAGTATGTTTAGTTTCAGAAGAAACTCTCCCCTATGTAACAAAACTATTTCTACTCATCATTTGTCATCCTTGTCCAGATTTGTTTTTCAGTTTGAAATAATTAGAGATGGAAGAAGAAGAGTATTTTTTTTAATTTTAGAGGTATTAATTCACGTTCAGTAAATGTCTCGGATATGAGCTAAAATTTTCACTTATCATATTAAAAAGATTGCGCCTTGCAGTTGGCGCTCTGTTTTCGATGTTGTAAACTTTATACACAAATGCGAATCCCAGGGACCCCGTGGAGGGCAGAATGGAAGTTACTCTAGCTCTGTGTCTTTGTCTTTATGATCACTGCGTTGCCAAGGTTTATTTCAAAATGACTATTTTCAACAAAGCAGGAAGGCATAGCACCATGGGTACTGGAGGCAAAAATTGCATATGTATTGACCTTGAACGAGTCCAACTGTCAACAACTTCCTCCCAAAATGAACGCATGTCCTTGCTATTAGGGCCAGCTGTAAAACTGGAGTCTGAATTAACTTCTGTGTGTAATACAATGCTTATTAAAGGATAAGTAATTAAAAATAATAAAAATGTACTAATTATCTACACATATATGCACATTTGTGTATATGTATACATATATACATGCAAACATATCTGTATATATTTAAAACTTCATGGCCAGGCCTGGTGGCCCATGCCTGTGATCCTAGCACTCTGGGAGGCCGAGGCGGGTGGATTATTTGAGCTCGGGAGTTCGAGACCAGCCTGAGCAAGAGCGAGACCCCGCCTCTACTAAAAAAATAGAAAGAAATCAGCTGGACAATTAAAAAAATATATATAAAAAATTAGCCAGGCATGATGGCACATGCCTGTAGTCCCAGCTACTAGGGAGGCTGAGGCAGGAGGATCGCTTCAGCCCAGGAGTTTGAGGTTGCTGTGAGCTAGGCTGATGCCACAACACTCTAGCCTGGGCAACAGAGTGAGACTCTGTCAAAAAAAAAAACAAAAAAAAAACTTCATGATAACAGCCGCAACAACAGCAGCAGCAGCAAATGTTTAGACCAACAAAAGGTGTTTTTCAGGGAGGAATATTTTATCACGGACGTTGTCGACAATTGCCAGCACTTGGTGAAAGTGCAAAGCAGCCTGAAGTTTTGGTCAGTTTCATTACCGTTGTGGCATCCTCTGCCAACCGCCTCTTCATCGCCTGCATCTGGGGCAGACCGCGCCCGCCATCGCTGCAACCTGGTAAGCCACTGCGGGGAGACTCCATTCGACACCCATCTGATAGGCAGACGTTAGGAAGTGGTTGGGGGTGTGGGAAGATGGGTCCCAGAAGCATTGCTGGGGGAGTGTAGAGTGGTGAATGAGATGGAAGGTTCAGTGGAAGCGAGACCCGACCCCTGGGTCTGATTCCTCTTCTGGGTACACACCCCCGAGAGATTTTCCCACAAGCCCTTTGCCGCGTCGTGTATGTGGTGGGGAACAGGCAACCTGGAGATGCTGCTACCTTCTGTTTCCCATCAGAGTCTCCTCTCTGTCCAGGTGACCTGTCCTGACTGGAAGGTAGGGAGACAGCTGGACTCCATGTGGCTTTTCTTTGGGCTCGGCCAAGGGGAAGCTTCGGCAGGTGATCTGAAGATGTGAAAGGGCAGGTATTAGGTGGTCCAGCTCTCTCCTGGCCAGGCTGCCGTTTGGCAGTGACAAAGACCAATGATGTCGATGTGCCATCAACACCACCTTCTGCAACTGAAACTCAAAAATATAAATAATTCTAAGAAAATGAAGGTTTATCACATTGGGCGACTGTGAAGACTAGACACATGGAGAGAACCTTATGAAGGAACTGGTTAAGGGAAAGCCTTTGACAAACGGCAGTCATTATTTAACAACTTAACAGCAACAACAACAACAGTGCGGTGGCTAGGAGTATGAACCCTGGAGCCAGGCTAGCCACCTTTACAGCCCAGCCCTGCCACGTACTACCCTTTGATAAACATTTCTGCCTCTATGTGCCTCAGTTTCCTTCTCTGTAAAATGAAGATAATAATAGTATAAATCACATAGGCTTGCTATGGAAATTAAATGGGTAAATACATGTGTATTCATTTATCCCCAAAACTTAGTCACTCAAAACAACACACATTTCGTATCTTATGATTTCTCTGGGTCAGGAGGCTGGCCACAGCTTAGCTGGGTCCTCTGCTTCAAGGACTCTCACAAGCCTGCCATCAAGGTAGCAGCAGGGCTGAGGTCTCATCTGAAGGCTCGACTGGGGAGAGATCTGCTTCCAAACTCACTCATGTCTAGAGTCAGTTTCTAGCAGGCTGTTGGACTGAGGGTCTCACTTCCTCTCTGGCCGTCGGGTGGAGGCTGCCCTCGGTTCTGTGCCACGGGGGCTTCTTCATAGGGCAGCCCACAGCGTGACAGCTGGTTCCATCAAAGCAAGGAAGCCAAACAGGAGAGAGAGAGGGGGAGAGAGAGAGAGGGAGAGAGAGAAGCAAGAGACGGAAGTCACAGTCCTTTATAACCTGATCTTGAGAGTGACATCCATTGCTTTTCCCCTATTCTATTTGTTAGGAGTCACTAGATCCAGCCCACATTCAGGGGAAAGGGATTACTCATGAGTGTGAACAGCAGGAGGCAGGGGTCATTGGGGCCTGCGTCGGAAGCTGCCCACCACAGCATATAAAGGACTTCAACATAATAAGTACTATGTAAGTGTTAGCTTTGGCTATTATTATTGCAACAGGCACTGATAATTAAGTCAGTCTTGACTGAAACCTTCTCTACTACTTCCCTTTGTGAGCTTGAACAAGTCACTTGACCTTTCTGAACCTCAGTTTCCTCCTCTGTGAAATGGGGGTGGGATAGGTTGTAATTCTCACTCCACTCATTTGCTGAACAATGAAGTGCTGTGTATTTCCCATGCATCAGGTCCTGGGGACATGATGGTGACCCTCATGCTCTAGTGAGGGCTGAGGGACAGCCAGTGGATAAACTAAAACGAAGAGCAAATGAGAAGGAAACAGTGAGGAAAGTGGCCCAGAAAAATAATTCATCAACTAATTTAACAAAAAACTTTTTTGAGCATCTGTTATGTCCTAGGCTCTCAGACCCCAGTGGTAAAACTCTGCCAATGTTTGCACCCTGGCAGGTTGCACGTGCAGGTAGGATGGTGTTATGGGTTGAATTTTGCAGGCCCCCTGCAAAAGATAGGTTGCAGGCCTAACCCTCAGCATTGCAGAATGTGACCTTATTTGAAATAGTGCTGCTGCGGATGTAATTAAGATGAGGTCATCCTGGAGTTGGATGAGCTCTGCTCCAACATGACTAGTGTGCACATAAGAAGGGGAAATTTGAACACAGGCTTGCACACAGGGAGGATGCATGTGACGACGAAGGCAGAGGTTGAGGGGAGGCAGCTGCAAGCCCAGGCAGGCCAAAGATTGCTGGCAACCACCAGAAGCTCGGAGGAGGCAAGGAAGGATCTCCCTACGGGTTTCTGAGGGAGGGCAGCCCCACGGACACCTTGATCTCAGACTTCTGGCCTCCAAAACTGTGAGACCATTTCTGTTGTTCTAAGCCACCTGACTTGCGTTACTTTGTTGTGGCAGCCCTAGGAAACGAACACGGATTGATGGATTTGAAACACTTTAAACAAATAAAGATGCCAACTTTGATGGTACGTGCCAGGAAGGAAACAAAACGGGGAGACCGCATTCATTTTCTGTGCTGCATAGCAGATTCCCACAAACGTAGTAGCTCCGAACAGCACCCATTTGTTAGCTCACAGTTTTTGTGGGTCAGGAGTCTGGCAGAGGTCCCCAGCCTTTTTGGCACCAGGGACCGGTTTCAGTGAAGACAGTTTTTCCACCGACCGGTGTCGGCGGGATGGTGAGCGAAAGGGAGCGGCTGTAAATACAGACGAAGCTTCGCTCACTCGCCTGCCTCTCACCTCCCGCTGTGCGGCCCGGTTCCTAACAGGGCGCGGACTGGCACAGTCCACGGCCCGGGGGTTGGGGACTGCAGTCGTACGGCATGACGCTTCTCTGCTCGGGGTCTCACCAGGCTGAAATGAAGGTGCTCACTGGGCTATGCTGTCTTCTGGAGCCCGCAGTCCTCTTCCAAATTCATTCGGTTCCTCGTGGCCACAGGACCGAGGCTCCCATTTCCTTGCTGGCTGTCGGCCGGGACCCACTCTCGGTTTTCAGAGGCTGCCTGCATGGCCTGCCACGTGGCCCCCTCCACCTTCAAAGCCAGCAGTGGAGAATCCCTCTGTGTTGTATCCCGCCTCGCACGCACTTCAGGAGAAGCCTTGTTCCTTTTGAAGTGTCACCTGATTAGTCCAGGCCCACCAAAGAGCCTCTCCCTATCCTAAAGTCAGCTGATCTGGGACCCTAACTCCACCTGCCAGAACCCTGCACAGCAGCACCCAGGGCAGCGTCTGATTGAGGGACGGGGGGGAAGAGATGTGTCCACCTCGGGAGCGGGGATCTTGGGGGCCGTCTTAGAATTCTGCCCATGACTGGGATTGCCAGAGAGGGATGAGGTATAGGAGAAGAGAGTAGGGAAGGTCTTGGGTTGGGCATTTAAAGGGGGCCTGAAGGGAAGGCTAAGGGGTTATTCCGGGTGAGGGGAATCACCTGCCAAGGCCGTGAGAGGAGAGAGCAGGGCCTGTGCTAGGAACCGACAGAGTTGTGGAGATTAAACAAGTTAATAACGTGTGTGAAGTGCCTGGCACTGGCGAATGGGTGAGATAATAAATGGTAGCTGCGGTTATTATCCCACTATTAGAAGTCTGGAGGTGGCCCAGCTTCCTCTATCTCCTGTCTCTCTCTCTCCCCTCCGCCCCCCATCTCCTGGCGACCTTAGGTGGGTCGCTTCCCTCTTCCTGGGTCCACATCTGCCTCCATGAACATCCCCCTCCCTCCCTGAGCCCAGAGAGCTGATTTGCTAAGGCAGGACACAGCTTGGACAAAGGTCCCTGGGTGCGAAGGGAGAGTGGTGGGGGCTGGGGAAGCCGGGAGCAGCCGGGTGAGTGGCAGCAAATATTTATGGAGCCCGGGTCTGTGCCAGGCACAGTGCTGGGCGTGGTGAGATAAGGAGCTGGAGGAGGTGCCAGGACTTGGCCTCTGAGGCTGAATTCCAAGCCCAGAGGGAGGCTGGAAGTGGGGCAGTGGGAGGCGGTGGCCTCCTGCTCCGGCTCATGGAACAGATGGCTGGGCGCTGGGGTTGCAGGCCCAGCTCTTCATCTCTGGGTGTCTGTGGGCATGTGAGGGTCCCCTCAGAACCCCCTGGAAAGTAGGGGTGCCCCAGCTTAGTACTTCCCACGCTCAACTCCCTGACTCTTTGGGATCAAGTCTCCCCCAGCACAGAGGCCCTTCGCGATCACCCTGGCTGAAATTGCACCTCTAGTCTCTCTGGCAGCCTCTGCAGGACCCCCTCCAAGGCTCCCCGTCTCACTTGGAGTAGAAACCAGAGTCCTTAGGAGTCCCTGCCTGACCTTGCTCCCCTCGCCTCCCTGGGCACCTCTCCTCTCATTCCCTTCCTCCCTCTTTCGCTTCCCTGCAGCCTTGCTGGCCTCACTGCTCCTTGAACACACGGGTCACATTCCTGCCTCAGAATCTTTGCACTAGCGGGGCCCTGCCCCTGGCACTCAGGCTCTCTCCTGCAGACCTGGTGTTCCACCTCCCTGGTCCTGCGCCATCTTTCTCCCCTCATTTAGCCCCTAGTAAGATGCTTTCTAAGTTACTTGCTTGATGTCTTCTCGCCTGATTTCTCTTACTAGAATGGAAGACCCACATGGGGAGGAATCTGTCTGGAGCGAGCAGCACGTAGGACAGTGCCCAGCGCATAGTAGAGGCTCAGTAAATAGTTTTAGGAAGAGTGAGTGAGTGAATGAATGAGTGGGGTAAGGATGAATCATGCTAGGGTTAAGAGGACAGGCTTTGGAGCCATGATGCCTGGGGTCATGTCCAGCTCTGCTACTTCCTAGCTGTGTGGCCTTGGCTAAGGCAGTTCATGTCTCACCCTTGAGTTTCCCCCTGAGGAAAACAGGGCCTGGAGGGAACCCTCTTCATTGCTAATGAGGCCATAAATGGTGCAGCCACTTTGGGAAACAGTCTGGCACTTTCTTAAAAAGCGAACCACAGACTTCCCACACAGCCCAACAATTCCGCTCCTAGAAATCTGCCCAAAAGAAA